>PVIC010013912.1:0-37369 GCA_004025085.1 Thryonomys swinderianus | reverse complement strand
GGAGGAGGAGGAGGAGGAGGAGGAGGAGCCCAGGGAGAATGAGGAGGAAGAGAACGCGGCTCTATCAGCTTGATCAGTAAAACTTTGTCATTATATTTTCTGTAATTTTCAATTTTGCACTTGTCGTTTAATCTTGTATAAACATTCAGCCATTATCTGCTTTTTCTTTCAATATTTCTTGTGAATATTTGCTTTTTTTTTTCCATCAGGGTGTTGTTAATCTTACCCGTTTGTA
Organism: Thryonomys swinderianus; assembly: GCA_004025085.1. Taxonomy (NCBI): domain Eukaryota; kingdom Metazoa; phylum Chordata; class Mammalia; order Rodentia; family Thryonomyidae; genus Thryonomys; species Thryonomys swinderianus. The sequence continues at coordinate 37,134 of PVIC010013912.1, read as the reverse complement.
AATGTTATTTATAAAATTCAAACTGTTAATCTTTTGTATCTCTCATGCTGTGGAACACAGAATAACAACCTCTCCAAGATGCTCATGTCCTATCCTGTGAACATGTTTTGTTATATAGAACAGAGGAACTCAGTTTGAAAATAAAATAAGGCTCAGCCAGCAGACCTTACCTTAGGAAGATTACTCTGGTTACAGAGTGCACTAAACATAAAAATAAGGTTCTCAGTAGTGGAAGAGAAGTAGAGAGAAGGTCGGAATTTGTGAGAGGTTTAACTATATTGCGATGCTGGCTTTGAAGATAGAGAAATGGGATCAGAAAACAAGGAAAGCTTGATAGGCTTTAGAAGCTGGAGACAACAAGACAACTGATTGCCTTTTAGAACTTCCATAAGACACACAGCTCTAACAGCACCTTGATTTTTGCTTAGCTTCCTGATCTCAGCAATGTAAGAGAATAAATTTGTATTGTTTAAAGCCACCAACTGTGTGGTAATTTGTTACAGCAGCAAAAGAAAATTGACATGCATGTACAAATCTCTTCCTAATTTTTTACTTAACCTTTATAAAGCTGTGAAAATTTCTATGACTTGTGCTCCATAAAATGTATTCATTTTATCTCTTCTTTTCATCTACAATGAAGCAGAAAAAAATTTGACCAAAAATATGTTAGTTTTAGCTCATTTTCAAAAATTTTTTTCTTTCTTTGCTAAGAAGTATTTACTTAAAAGAATGAAAGATCCCCCCCCCCACCCTGTCCTCCTTTTTCAGGTGATTCCAAGACTGGACTAGGAAAGGCACAAATTGAGAAAGTATGGAAATGCCTGCAGAATGCTGAGAACATGGAAAACACTCCCACAGGAGTTCCCGTGAAGAGGTTCTTTTGACCAAACCTGGAACAACCAGAACATCATAATAAAAAATAATAGAAACCAAATTAACCCTCTGAAGAAAGTAGGAATCCGGCCATTGTAACTAAATAAATGGAATTTTTCTTACAGTATAATGCCAACCAATCAAAACAGATGAAACAATGACCCATGTCAGGGAAGGACAAATCTGGTCCTAGCCTCTGGACGCTAAAGCGAAGTGGTAGGAATCTAGTGAGACCTCTATATATAAGAACTATGTACAATCTTGGAGTATCTATCCATAACATACTTTCAGAGATAAAGGAAAAGATATGGCTTTGTGGTGAAGGAACCTAGCTCCACATATTTGAGCAGTTTCCTATCATTAACATCTACAGTGGTAGGGTGAATAGACATTAGGGACTCTTTTTAATGCTCTGAGTATAATGTCTTTTCTGTACTCTTCCTAATAGAATGTATTGCCTGGATCTGGCCATGAAGAATGTCAGATGGTTCCATGTGTCTAGCATTGTTTATGCTCTACAACTGAGCTAGGAAGACTGTTAAGCTATGGGCCAAGTTTTAAAAGACTAAAACTGATGTTATAGGGAAAGACTATTAAGCTACCCCAGATTGAAGGAGACTAAAGAAACATTACAAATAAACACAGTACATAAGTCTGAATCTGAAAAGGAAGAAAAGGATGCTATTGGGGCAATTAGAGATGTTTAATGAGGTATTTGGATGTTTAATGAGTGTTGTACCTCTAGGTATGACCTGACTTTCCACGGTTGGGCGGCTACGTAGGTGTGCAGTATCAGTGTGATAGTAGGATATTTAGAAACTGCAGAAAATCATTTCTCAACTTGATTTTAAAAATGATTCAAGCAAAAAATAATGAATTGCACGTGTGTATGGTTTTCCTGCAAACATGTTTATGAAAAGACAGAGGTGTTGATCTTTATAATACAAGAATTTAAATTCTGTCAGAATCACTTTCACTTTATAGGGTAATTTAAAATGCAACCAATATTTAGGAAGAAGACAGTTTGACAAAAGAGATCATTGAAGTGCTTCTGGAAGAATAACATAGTTTTCAAACTTTCAGAGAGATAAGAAGAAACAAAAGGCAAAATATGGTGGTGAAAAGTTATGGCAGTTTCAGAGAATAATCATATTAGTTTATTAGATCTATGTAGCTAGAAGGGAGATCATAAAGGAAATAATTGCTAGAAAATACAATTTTTAGATGAATCGTGAAGATATGTATATTTTATAGTGGAGCTTTTGGATATTGTCTGAACTGAGCATGAAGCCATTGTAGGCTTTTAGAAGTCAAATGTGTATGTAAGTCTGAAAAGCATTAGGCAAATCAGTTTAAGCATAGAACAGATAGATGATAGATAGATAGATAGATAGATAGATAGATAGATAGATAGATAGATACAGTTCAAGAAACAAATGCCAATCCAAGTTACTTCTTAAATGTTCTATTATTTCCAATAGAAATATACAAAATATATTCAATTAAAGAATTTATTATTTTAAGAGCTTATGAAAATAAATGAAGTCTTCATATCAGCATCTGTAAGTACTCAAAGATTAGATTTGCTTTAAAATTGATGTTATTTTTTAAAAAGTAGTAGAGAGACTACTACTACTAGATATCTAGTACATATAGTGCATATCTCAAAAATGTAATAGTAGTAACATTCTTTTTTAAATGGCAGAGTATCTATTTTTTCATTCACACTGAAGTCTCACATTCGTCTAAAAGACACTGATAGAGAACAATTGACATGAGTAGAAGTGAAGAATTGAGACAAAGTCAGTACTTTAGAGCCTCCACCAATTGATGTTGTGTGGCCTAGGAAAGACTAGAGACATGTAGGATGGCTGAGAAAGATGTCTCCCCAAGCTAATCAACAATGTACAAGATACTCAAGATGCAACTTCTTGATGGAGACACCCAAAGGCATTGTAAAATGTCCAGGGTGAAGAAGGAAACAGAGCCCCCTCTAGGGTATACTAGGCCTTATTTCACTGCCCTATGACAGAAGCCTCCAGGCCAAAGGGAAGCATTCCAAATGGCTGAGAAGGGAGAGGCCATGCCAGAGAGGAAATATAACTCACAGTCACAAAGCACTAGACAGCCAGGCTTTAAAGTAGAAGGTGCTCTTGCATAATTTGAAAAATAAGTAACTATAATATATAGAGAGATCTCCGAATTCTCACTGATGCTCAAATATAAGTTTGAGCAAAGGAAAGACACTAATTCTCTTCACAAGATATTTTTTACATTTACAGAACTAAGTCCCATTGATATTATAATAAAGTTGATATGCAATATAACAACAGGCTAGTTTGACCTAACCCCCATCTCTATCAGCCTGATAGGCAAATGCCCTTTTCTGTGAGTAAATACTAATTATGTCAGTGACTACAGTTTTTTCTACATACAATGCTTAGTACAAAATGTAAAAATAGCAGGAAGGAAAAAGAAGCAGAAAAATGTTACCCATAGTCAATAGAAGTAGACAAGGAGGACACACAAATACTTGAAATATGAGATACAGACTTGAAAATAAGTGTAATTATGTGAATGAAAAACTGGGAAATTCATCAGAACAATGATAGCTTTAAGATCTAAACTAAAGTGCTAAAAATGAAGAATTCATTTCACTAACAATAGAAAGGAACATTACACACACATACACACAATAATCTTATAGCAGATTTGAACAATATTAATCAGCTTATCTAATAAGTGTCATAGGATTTTACATTGACTCTGCATGGAATACTGGCCAAGACTGACCAAGATTCTGGTCTAGGAAAGGTATTAGTAAATTTTATAAGATTGAAATAATGCAGGGCATGGTATTGCAACAGAAACTAGAATGCCACAATAATAGCATATCTAAGATAATCAAAAAATCTTCAAAAATTGAGAAACACACATAAAGAATCTGTGGATCAAAAAAGGAAAACTTGAAAATAATTTGAACTGAGTGATAATGACAACATAGAGACCATAATTTGTAGGCTGTGGCTACAGTATTATAGAGGAACTCAGGACTTTAAACCAGAAATGTTTTAAATCAATTATGCAAGATCTCGTATTTAAAAAAATAGACAGCAAATTAAAGGCAAAGTATTGAGAGAAATTAACTTTTTAAAATTTAGAAGACTCTATAAAACAGAACACAGAAATAGAGAAAATCATCAAAGTAAAAAATTAGTTATTTGAAAATATAATACAATTGTTAAACATCACCACTAGTCAAAAGAGAAAAAAGTTAAATTGTATAAATTATCATTATCAGGTATGAAAGCCATTCATTAACAATCCTATATAAATTAAAGGATGACAAGAGCATGTTTTAGAAAACTTTATGCCATCAGTTCATATTTCAGATAAATATATTATTTGAATAATACAGTTTATCAAAGTAGATGCAAAAAAATGGGATAAAGGGTCCTATATGATTCTTCCTGTAAAATATTGTTCCAGCCCCAGACAGAATCACAAATAACTCCTGCCATTTACAAAATAATTATTATTTACATTATATATTTTCCTTTAGAAAACAAAGGCAAAGGAAATAAACTTTCTCAAATAGTCTAAGACTAGGATAAACTTGATAATAAAACCCAATAAAGGCATTAGAAAAAAATTCTAAGATAATTTATTTTATGAACATATACATTAAAATTGTAACAAAATATAGGCATATTAAATCAATCAAGACATTCAAAAGACCTTATAATATAGGTTATATCCAAGAATACCTGGCAAGAAAGGAAATAAAATTTATCCAGATTATAACAAAGATATAAAACTTTTTCTTTCATAAATAGCCATGATCTTATATACACAATTTCTAAGGACGCCATTAACCTCAGCATATAGTTTCAGAATACAAGCTCAGTATTTAAAAATCTGGTGTATTTCCATGTATTTTCTGTACTACTTCAAAAAAATTAAACAAAATTTTATTTATAATACCAATAAAATATATAAGCAGAGATAAATTTATCAGAAAAAAATAGAGAAATGTACTCTGTAAACTAAAAATCATTGTTGAAAGAACTTTTTTCACTAAGGAAAAAATCTATTTTCATAGATCAGAAGACTGCCTATGAAAATATGAATTATAGCACATAGATCAGAAGACTGCCTATGAAAATATGAATTATAGCAGTGTGCACTAGTGTAAATCTAAAAAGCCCCTCTATAGTGTCATTCAGAGGACTTTGGGAAGGTGAGTAGATTGTGTGATCACCACACCCAACTGTTGATTAACCAGTTAAAGAGTTCATGATTGGCTGTGCTATCAGCAGATGGTTCCTGATTGGAAGAGATGGGTTGCTAGGGGTGTGGCCACAAGGATATATTCTCTTTCTGGCTCCTTCTTCTCTGACCTGGCTGTGGTGGAGTGAGCAGTTGTCCTCCTCCAAATCCTTCCACTGTCTCATTTCTCTCGGACCAGCCAACCATAGCCTGAACCTACTAGGACCTGTCAACCACAAAAATCTGTCCTCCTTTAAATTGCGGGCGTGGAGTGTTTTGTCCCAATGAAAGTAAAGTGAGCAATACACAGTATGATAATGGACAAGAATGATGCTGAGAATAAATAGCTTGGAAATAAGTGCACACAAACAGGGTCTCTTGATTTCTAACAAAGGTATTGAGACAGCTATTTTAGGAAGAAAGTTTCTTATTGTCTCAGAAAATTAAGGAAAACTTAGATGTCTCAATTTTTTGCATCATCCTATATATAAAAATTAGTTACAAATGTATCATTAATCCAAAAAAGAACAATAAAGCAACTAAAAGCAAAAAAGAAATATATTTTCACGTGCTGGTAGTAAGAAAAATTTTCTTAAGTTTATATAAAGTACCAAACCTAATAGAAAACATCACACAAGTGAGAACTTCTCCATGTCACAAGACATTATTTCCCAATAAACTATCAAGTTCCAGGTTATTAAGCAATAAATATGTCTAATAAAAACTTGCACTTAGAATACATAACTATAAATCAATAATAAATAAATATACCCAATAGACATGTATAAAGTATATAAATATGTTCTAATATAATATATCTGTCCAATTTGGATATGAAAGATGTTCAAAATCAAGTCATTATCAGAGAAATACAAAATACCACTGAACATTCACTAGAACACCTAAAATCAAACACCTAAAATAAAAAGTATTCAAAATATCAAATGCGGACAAGGGTGTAAAGTCACTGGGAATTCTCATGCATTGGTGAAATATGGATTATCACGATTTTTTTTTTTTTTGAGACAGGGTCTCACTTTGTAGTTCAGGCTGGCTCTGAGCTCACTATGCAGCCCAGGCAAACCTCGAACTCAGCAATCCTCCTGTCTCTGCCTCCCAAGTGCTGGGATTACAGGCATGAGCCACCACGCCCGGCACTGCGGTATGTGGTATTGATTGCTGGTGGGCGTGAGTCACCACGCCCAGCATTGTATGTGGTTACCGGGATCGAACTCAGGGCTTTGCACTTGCGAGGCAGGCGCCGGAACCACTGAGCTAAATCCCCAGCCCTTGTCAGTAATTTTTAAAGTAAAACATAAATATAATGTAAATGTAATATAAATCCATTTCAATTAAAAATACAAATACACTGTAATAATTTGTATTGGAAATATTCTAAAAAAATGTAGGCACTAAGGGCTTGTTCGCCAGGTGAAGGGATTTGGGGAGGTGACTGGATCTGGATGGTTCTATTTTCATCAAGTGAACCCATTCACTTGCGAGTTGGTAATTGATGGGATTGCTGGGAGGTGAAACAGAAAGTTCAACCTACTTAAAAGAAGAGGATTATGGGTATAACCTTGGGTACTATATCGGCTTCCTGGCTCCTTCTTCACCAGATCTCAGCCTCTGGTTCCTGGCTGGTATGAGATAAGCAGCTTTCTTCCACCATGACCTCCCTCCATGATTCTCTGCTTTCCCACTGTTTTAAGAGAATGGAGACAGCTGAGTATGGATAGAAACCATGAGCCACAATGAAGTTTTTTTCTCTTTAAAATTCTTTATGTCAAGTATCTTGTCACAGCAATAAAAAGTTAAAATACACAATTCATAAAAAGAATTGTTCATAAGTTAGGTACTTGTAGCACCTAAGCTCAAACTAGCCCAATATGTGATATCATTCAAAAGTCTACCAATGGTCAAACAAAATTTGGCATTTTGAAACATTAGTGCATGGAGTATTATTCAGCAACTGAAACATCTACAGGAAGGCAAAACTACATGGGTTGATCTCAAAAGCATTATTGCAAACAATCAAAAACAGACAAAAATATAAAATCTATAATTGAGTTTATATGAAACTAAGAACAAACACAAATGTGTGCTTAAAGTAACTGCTTCTTAGGCTGAAAATATGAGGGGAAAGAGACATGGGGCATTTCATGCCATGACAGAAATGTATCTACTCTATGTGGGTGACAGCTCCATAATGGATTCTACAAACTAAATACTCATCACATGGAATCCTCAATATCCACACATTCTGCTGCACATAAACTATGTCTTAGTAAATAAATGTTTTAAAACAAAATAAAGATTGCTGCTGAGGAAATAGATCATTATATATTATCTGCTATGGCTTAGATGTGGCTTATTCTCTCAAAATTCACATGCTGAGGAGTTGGAGGTGCTGGAACCTTTCAGGATAGGAACTTAGGGAGGGTAGTTAGAGAAGAGGTGTTCTACGTGCAAGTGGTTAACGCTGGTCTCATGGATTTAGTTCTCGTGAGAGAGCTGGCACCAAAGGCCAAGCCTGGAAGTGCACTCAAACTTCCTGAATTGTCCTATGAACCCTTCTGTACCAGCCGTTTCCTTTCTTCTTTCCTCAACCAGCCACGGGTACTCTCATCAGAGACGAAATGATAGGGTCATGTGATCTTGGACTTTGAGCCTCCAACACTATGAACTAAATAAACTTTGTATCTTTTAAATTCCCCGCCATGGAAGTATCTTGTCATACAAACAGTAAAGGAACTAACACACTACCTAAATCTACTGAGTACATAAATTTATATGTGTGTGTGTGTCCTAATCTAGCAATTCAAAGAGGAGAAAATGCCCTTAACGTAATTGTTTAAATTATCATTTATATATGTCATATATATATAATCATTCAAATATATATATCATATATGTGATCATTCAAATATATATATATCATACATATGATCATTCAAATATATATCATTTTTGTGATCATTCAAATATATATCATATAATCATACATATGATCATTCAAATATATATATCATATATGTGATCATTCAAATATATATCATATGTGATCAAATATATATCACATATATGATCATTCATATATATATATAAAATGATCATTCAAATACGCTGGAAGTTCAAAGGAAAAGCTAATGAGGGAAGAACCAATTATATTGCAGGATACAAATCTTATAATTTTCACTGAAATCCTTTGTTCTTATTTAGCTGCTTGGCAGCTGAACTCCCCTCTGAATTTCGCACTTGTGAGATTCCCACGTTCCCATGTTCCACTGAGGACAGATCAAAGCTGTCCAGTTGCTTTTACAGGCCCCTATGCCTTAAGGGCAGGCGCAGGCTTAGGCTCCAGCGCTCTGCATCCAGATTGGATACGGACTTGGAAGCTGGTGAGAAAAGCAGGCGTGGTGGCGACCAGTTCATTCTGGCAGGAAGAGAAGCAGTAGCTGCTGGGATCCAGTCACAATGCTCAGGGGGAAGGGACGCATCCGGTAGCCAATGTCAGCAGTGGGCAGCGTCGCTGCCAGGGAAACGAGGAGCGCAGAGCATTCATCTGGGGTTTGATGGCAGCAGGAACAGCATCCTCACCAGTCGTTCTGTGGCATAATTTTAGCTTCAAAGCTTTGCACTTTTCTTTATCCTGCTTGTCCAACATTTTTTTGTTTTTTTCCTAGGGTTCCAAATTATTCTGTGAACGACTCAATTTCCTGTCAACAAACCCCTTTTCCACTTAAATCATCCAGAATTAATTTCCACTGCTGGCAATGAGAACTTTAATGGAAAACTAAAATAACACTAACATTGTAACACAGAATAACCGAAATAATGTTCCTCCTGGTTGACAAAGACTTTACAAATAAGTAGCACTTATTTGGTCTCCTTGGGAAAAAACAAAACAAAACAACAACAACAAAAAAAAACCTAAGTTTGTGACACTATCTGTTTAACATTTTGAATTGCACTCACACCTTCCAAAATATTTTTATTAGTGTTATGGGCTTTTGTGTCCGTGTGTGTGTGTGTGTGTGTGTGTGTGTGTGTGTGTGTGTGTGTTTTGTTTTTTGAGACAAGGTCTCTCTTGGCAATGTAGGCTGGTCCCAAACTCATGCCTCTCCTACCTCCGCCCTGAGGGCTGGAATTACAGCTGTGTGTCATGGGTGCTCCTCATTTAAAGAGGAATCGTTTTCAAAAGATCCACTGAAAAAGGTAGATTCCTTTCATAAGAATTATCCAACAGCTAGCTGAGATGCTAATGGAATATTGAAAAAACTATGATACTGTTAAGCAGAAGCAGACTCTAAGAATTAACTTTCAAAGGATGGTGCATTCTGTGAGGAAATGGTTTGGGAAATTTCAGCCCCTGCTCCATTACTGAAAAGCTTTGAGACATACCAAATATTTAACCTTTATCAATTGAAGCATGTCATCCATCATTTTTGGCGAGTTCACTTTATAAGTATCAAAATTTCCACCTCCAAAAACCTTTTGGATGATGGATTTCATAGATTCAGCATATGTTGTGCAAACTGGTACTTCTATTTTTTCATTCCACTATTCTTGTACTGCAGGATCTCGTAAGGGAATCTATGTTCTCTGTAACATACTTTTTGAGGAAAGAGGCATACACTCACTCAATTTTTATGCCCATCTTTGTAAAGCTGATGATCATCAAACAAAGCTGTCTTCGTAATTGTCTCAGTCTCTCTTTGCATTTTCCCTCTTCAGTTTTCAATCCTCTATTCATTGCCTTTCCACACTGATATCTCTTTTATGTTTAACAATAGCAACCCTGAAAAATGTAGATTTATGTGAAAGATGTACCACATCTACCTAAATTGTAATGGATTTCATTATCTTGCCTTTCCAAGGTTCATCTTTTAATGGAAACAAAATGCAAGTTTTCACATATGATACAGATAAGACAATAATTTCAGGTGGTATTAAATACAACAAAAAAAACAAAGGATAATTCAGTAATGACTGAGTTACTTTGTAAAATGTGGTTCCTTCTCTGAATGTTATTTGAGCTGAAACTGAAAAGTATAAAAGTTACTGTTATGATGACCATCCAAAGAAACTACAGCTTCTCAATCTAGAATAAGGTTGCTAATTTACCAAACTTGGAGGTGAAAGCTGAGCCTAGAGGACAATGAGCCGGTGAAAAAGAGGCCTTAGAAAGGGGGAAACACGCAAAGCCTGACTGGGTCACATAGCCACACGTGATTAGCCAGGAGGAATGGTTTTAGTCTACAAACAACTGGAAGCCACTGGAGAGTTACAAAAGCAGGGAGCAATGTGTCTTTTATTTATTCTACTTCAAGTGTTTATTGTTATTATTTTCAGGACTGGGGATTGAACTCGGGTCCTTGTGCTTCCAAGGTAGGCACAATACCACTTGAGCTAAATCCCCAGCCCAATGTGTCTTTTATTTTAAAAAGTTGCCTCAGGTTGCTGTGAAATTAATCAAGTAGACCAGAGGAAAGTCCCCAAAGCAAACGAATGTTCTGAGATCATTGGAACTCATGTGAGCTAGATGGTGGTTGAAGCTGAGCAGCAGGACCTAGAGATAGAAGCTGGTGTGCTGGAGACACTCAGATAGGAAAGTCCCTAACTGAATGAGGTTGAAGGCAATTGTTTCAAACATGGCAGAAATTAAATAAATGAGGGAAGGAAAGGGATATTGAATCTGTTAACTTTGTTAGTGACAGAAGATGGACTGAGGTATGTGAAGAATGAGAGGTTTTCCTCAAGAATATCACATTCTACTCTCATTTTTAAAATCTTATATAAGCATCCAAGAGGAAAAAATAAGATCACTAATACAGGGTTAAGAATTTTTTTAAAAAATGTATTGGAGTTTTCAATACTGGAACTTAGGAGATAAAGCAAAACCTTCAATAGAAAATGAATTTCTATCAAAGAAAACTATACTATTACAAGTGAGGATAGAATATAGTTATTTTAGATGTAAAAGTTTTAAAACTGCCTGCATCCTGAAACTCTCTCCATTAAATTACAGTATGACTGACATATTCCTCCAAAGTGGTAAACCGAACAAAGGCAAAGGAAAACAGAATCTATGAAACTGGAGACCTAAAAAAAAAGTCAGGGTGCAGGAGGCTAGAACAGGGAAGAAGGCAGGGAAAGAAGTAAATTGGTAGCTCAAAAATGATGGGCAGTATGTCATCATAGGAAAAAAACTGTTTGGGTGCAGGGCTAGTGAGTGCAAGTATTTCCTCTATCCAGGATATAGGGTTTTCTGCATAAGTATGATGAAGAAATTGACATGGGAATTAGGAGTGAAAAAGAAGTATCATAATTGTGAAAGACTAAAAGTATTCTGTAACAAAGACTAAAGATTGATGGCCGGAAAGTCTCAACGACATAGGGAATGTTCTAGAAGTAGTTAATCAGAACAGAAAGGTAACAGAGAAGTTAAGGTGATTGAGCTTTGAAATGAGACTGGCCAGTAGTGATAAGGGGAAGGTGTCAGCTCAGGATGATGGGCAGTGAAATTGCCCACGAAGATGACAGTAGCAGGAATATAAGGAAAGGAAGCCTAACAGGAACTGAAATATTCAACTGATAGATGGACTGAGGTATGCAGAAGGATCCATAGATTGGTGGGTGCTAGTAGCACAAAGGTGTGGAAGATGAAGTATCTACATGGCATTGCTTTAAATAAACAGGTATTATAGAAAGAACAAATGTATTCAAAAGCTTAGCCTTGAAGCACAAGAAGAATGATAAATACAAAAGACAGCAGCCTTCTCATGAATAAAAAAAAGATACTCTTAGGAGATGTTGAGTTTCTTTCAGGCAGAATGAATAATAGGGTTTTCATATGAGAGTTTTCTGATCAAAGAACATCAAAAGTTGCCAGAGGAGAAGGTGATCAGAGTGGGGACTGATCAAGCAATGATATACAAAGGATGTTGATGCTTCCAGAAAACCAAAATGACAATAATGGATGAAATCATTAGGCTGTGGTCATGTTTGAAGAAGTAAAGGAGGTGAAGTATGGTGGGAATCATCACTTTAGTGACAAAGGACCTCAGCATTGACTGATACACTTTGTGCTCGAAATGCAGTTCTAGGGCCAGCAGCTTTGACGTCATCTGAGAGCACAACAGAAACAGACTCAAAGGCTTCTCCCCAGGGTTAATGATTCAGAATGTGCCTTTTCGTAAGACCTCAAGGTGCCCCCAACTAGGTTTCAGAAGCTCTCCACCAAAATAAGCGCGTCTTTTTTTTTCCCTCTGTCTGCACCCCATGGACTCAGAAGCTGATGCTACTGACTTCACTATGAGACTGTTTCTCTCCAAAACATTACTATATTGTGACACTTTATTGATGACCACATTCCTGTCGTGTGACCTTTGCAAGAATAGGGATTGTCCTGCAAATTATTATCCCACTGCTTAATAGGATCGATAAGATAGATACAAAACATAGTTTCCTAGATACTGCAGAAAACTAGAAAATAAAAGCAACCATGTTCAGGGGAAACCTGTTCTCCAATGCAGTTGGATTGATGACTGATAATTTGAAATATTAGTTTACCTAGAAAGCCACTAAAAGGATCAGTATAAGTTATTTTAAATGAAAACACACAGAGACAAATAAGCATACCTCTATGTTTGCATGTATACTAATTATTTCACAAATACTACTGTGGGGTCAAAGCCTCTTACCTGAGGATGACCATGCACCTGACAGTGCCGCAGAACTCTCCTGCACAGACCACACTCAAGACACATTGTCTTAAGATCATTATTTGTATTGGCTTCAAAGTGAAGTGTGAAGTAATTTGAGTGTAGAAACTTTCTTGATTTTTGTTTTCTCCTGTATAGTTCCTGTCCACCTGTGGTTTAGTATTTCTTTTCATGACCTGACTTTTTTTCAACCAGGTTTTCTCAGAAATAGTAGTTCTCTATTTTTTGTACATAATTTTTGATGGTTTACGTCATATTTAACTACATTTTCTATTGACATTCTGATACAATACATCATCACTAGTCAGAGTAGCAGGTAATTTTAGCATACTGCTTATTTTCTGCTGCGGCTGTGGGATGGTGGTTAAGTCTTCATGTTCAATGAGCCCGTTCATCTCGTAGATCCGAGTAGATGCAGTTTACCAACCTACCAGGGTCCTCTGGAACATGACAACATGCCAGGTCCTATGTAGCACCCAGACCATTTGCACTGGCAGCTTGAAATCGAGCCAGAGTTTTGCAATTTCACACTTGAGTGCATTCAAATCATTCAGTGGGTGGCAGCCAGTGTCTACAAATAACTTCCTGTTAACAGTGTCCCTAAACTCAGAGTTTTAAAAGGCACTATGCATCCTAAAAGGCCAATGTTTAGTGAAATTATTGGTCTAATAGTTGAGCCACAGTCTGAGAGGCCTCTATCAGTTAAGGACTTTGTGAATACATTTAACTCAGCCACGATAAAATCAACTTAATCTAAACAGATGTGAGTTGGATCATGATACAACATATAATGAAATGAGGAGGACCCTCAAGTTGATTTCAATTCTCTAAAATAGGCTTTACTTAAGTTTGTTTATAAAAAATTTTGAAAAATTGCTTCACATATTTTTTTGAGTTATAACAAGCTTTCAGAGCAGCATTTATTCAAGGACGTTCATTTCTAGTGTAAAAGTTGAGAAATAAAAATTACATATGTAGATGGGACTACTGTATATTTAGAAATATGTACTATTACCAGAGCATGATTTTTACTTATTAATAAAATATAACATGCCGATAAGTGAACTGTCATTTACATCATAAAATATAACATCATACTGGCACTATTTCAAAATTATTTCTTTTTTCCTGTCCCAAAAGTCATAGCTCTAAGACAGTAAGTGTTAAACAGTGTGCTCATCAAAGTCTGATACAAAATTACACAAAAAATGTGTATTAGTTGAAGTTAAATAATTTGGCATAGTAATTGATCAGAATACAGGACTTTGAAAGAGAAGTTTAAAGTTTTAAACAATAAAAGAGGAGACCAATCTTCAAGAGGTATTTCTTCTTTCTTTTTTTTTTTCCCCGAGACAGGGCCTCACTTTGAAGTTCAGGCTGGCCCTGAGCTCACTATGTAGCCCACGCAAGCCTCAAACTCAGCAATCCTCCTGCCTCTGCCTCCTGAGTGCTGGGATTACAGGTATGAGCCACCACACCCAGCATTAAGAAGTATTTCTTTTATATATTTGAGACTCCTCTACTAGAATATAAATCCCATTATATTTTACTCCTCAAATAAGATAAGAGATCTATTTATAAAATAACCAAAAGTAAAGGATGCTAAATCTCTCAAGCAAGCACATCTAAGGATCATTCTAATAGAACATCACTGCATTAGACACTCAAAGAAAATTTTCAGTAATTTGTACAAAATTTTCCATACATCAAACATAGCCTCTTTTCCATTCCCTTATATTTTTATGTTATTTCTAACAAGTGTTTGAATTTCTCTTAGGAAAAATCTTAGTTTATCAACAATAGGTATTAGAAATCCAATCAACAAGAGTCACACTTCTCCCATCTATTATAATATACAGGTTTTGTCCAAAAGAGTAAGAAAACTTAAACAGGTGATTATAATAGTAATTAGACTTTTATTGTATTTTTCAGATTGATAAAAATAACGTTTTTATGAAAAGTTATTACAAAGGCAATTTATAATGAATCAATAACAAATAAAATTTAGCACTAAGTCAAGTATTCAGCATTTTAAAGTCGATATCACAAACAATCAAGATTAGTAAACTTGAGTAAGAAGTCTAGTAGGAAGGAAAAGGACACCTTATCAAGAAGTAATAATTTATAAAGTTTTTAAATTGCTTTGGAAAAGCACAGAATATATTTATTTAAGAAAGCCATCAAGTAGCATGGGCTTCAGATTTAAAAATATTTTAAAATTTGCCAAGGAATTTAACTTTTAAAAAATATCCTCTTCTTACTCATTTCCTATTGAAGGAAACATTTGATAGGAAACAGAAGACAAAATATGTTTACCTGCGTTTTAAAATAATAAATTCTAGATCTATAAAAATCTGGTTTTTACATAAAGGCCACTGTCTGACCTTATTGATTCACTGCTATATAGTTAAAAAAATACAGTATCAGATCTTTCTCCCCTCCCCACAAAAGCTAAGAGAAGTTACATAGCAAGTATATGAATGTAACTATGCATATCCTCAAGTGTACAAAACACGCAAATTTCACTTCTAGGAAAATTATTGTCATTTTGTAAACATTTCTTCTACATATGGAAATTTCAAAATGGTCTTTGGTATTACTAGTTATTGTGCTTTAAAATAGAAACAAGATTTCTGTAGCTGTGCTACATAGACATTTGAAGATATAAATAAGAAAATGCACTTGGAATAAGTTACAATTAGCTGCTTTAGCATAATTTCAAAACTACAGTGTATGCTAGTCACAGTTTTATGAGAAAGAATATCTCTTGTTCAACTCCTTAATTTTAAGGAACACTTAATTGTTTTGGTTAAAAACCCATTTTTGGAATGGATCTGATGGATTGCATGACACTAAGCGTGGATGTTCTCCATTTGCTGAAAGGCACAATTTTAAGAATGGATTACAAAGCAGTTGATCCTAGAATAAAAGGAAAGACAATAAGACATTAAGTTTCATGACTCATAGTTAAAGAAGAAATATATAATTGACTTGAGATCTCACTGAAGCAAAAGGGAGACTTGCATACTAAATGTATACCATTCTGAAGTTAGGTCTTCCTAAGATCAACTGTGATAAAATAAATTTGGTTGGTACTATAAGCACTATGATCTATGTCACTAACAGTTCAACTAACATAGGGGATTATAACATTAATGAAAAAAAGTAAACACCAAAACCTAAATCAAGTATTCAAGCATGAAGCATTCTGTTGATTTATTCATAAGTGACAAACTAAAACACTTACATGATAAAACCCAGTCTGTCTTATGGTATTTCAGTATTATAAAAACAGTTTTTACATAAGAATTGCTATGATCCATCTAAGCTTCAAAACATATTTAAAGCAAAACACTTGTCATGCATTCTCTCAATGCTAGATTCATAGAAAAGTACTAAAGTAGAGGAAGAAAAACTTCTTTATTTGAAATACACTTTTTTCCTCCCAGGTGGGAAAAATGGGACTTTTGCAAAAAGAATTGTAAGATGCCGGGTATGATGGCTCACGCCTGTAATCCCAGCACTCGGGAGGCAGAAACAGGAGGATTTCTTGGTCCGAGGCTTGCCTGGGCTACATAGTGAGCTCAGGGCCAGCCTCAACTACAAAGCAAGACCCTGTCTTGAAAAAAAAAAAATACTAATATTAAGCAACTATTATTAGTAATTCACCAAAGTTCATGAGCTGCAATTTTATGATTACTTCATTCCTAGCAATGCTAAACAGATATATTCTAAGGATGCAGACAGACACACATAGCAAAGTGAATACAGGCAAGAATTTCTGGTAGATAATATTAATGTACTATAGTTCATACATTTTCCTAGTTATTCATTACAGCTAAAGAACCGAACACATGGGTGTATTTTCTGTGTGGAGGTACCTTCTGCAGTTTCCATATCTGTTCTCCAGTGACAATTGTGTTCCGACCTTTGTAGGTACATGCTTTCAGCTGAAGCATATCTGGAGCAGCATGAAGACATAATTCCTTCTGGATGTTGTGCCGAATTTCATGGTGAGCAGAATATTCAAAGTACTATGGAAGGAAGAGCACCGTTACTATTAAAAGCCCTACATGTTCAGTCGTGAAAAGAAAAAAAAGTCAAACTAGCCACTCACACTTGAATAATAAAGTTATATCTACTTCAACAAAATAATGCAACCAATATAGACATCGGAAACATGTTAATAGTGAGTCTGTATTAATAGGAGATACTACCATCTTCCCTCAACCTATCACCAGTAGTGACTACGTAATTAGCAAGGATCACCTTCTCCCTTCCAGATACTGGAAGTTAGCAGGCAGGATGGAGGCAGTGCAGGGACACCATTAGGAAGGGGCCTGGTGATTTCTAGCAAACACATAACTAGTCTCTTTCTCTCTTCCAACATGTTCCTTTTCTTATTCTTCTCAAAGGCATTTTCATTAAACTAGAAAGTACAGATCATTCTCCACACCTGTCTCCCCAAGTTTAAAATAAGCAATTGAATTGTTTCTGTCCCCACAAGTTACTGAAGATAAAGGGTTACTCAGTGCAAGCAACTCAGAACAGAACACAGTTAGTGCATATGGTAAGCATTTGATATATTTTATTTTATGCTGCTATCAGTGATGACTCTCTCTCTCTCTCTCTGTCTCTGTCTGTCTGTCTCTCCCTCTCCCTCTCTCTCTCTTTCCCTCCCTACCTCCCCCTCCTCACACTGCAACACCTCCCACTACCTCCAATTTCTGGTGCAATCCAGCAATCCAACCTGGCCAGTTAAAACATTGGTTTGAATCTCTGCTGCCCTTGCTTAAGTAAATCACTGAGGCTAAGGTAAAGCTGAAATTCCTGAATCAGTACATGAAATGTTCCACTTTCAGTCTTCCACCATTGCCCATCTCAATACTAAACTCTTCTGAGACAATTCTACCAACACAGAATATGTGTGTCCTTAACTCAAAACTTTGTTTTAGAGTGTGCTACTGCCTGGAATATACTTTTGATCCTTTTCTGCCAGGCTAACTTCTTCTGATCCTTCAAGAATAACTCGTCTTACTGTTTCTCTTTCACGTTCCCTGAATCTGTTCTACTACACAAAATTACACCTTTTTCAAGGCTTCAATAGTAAATTTTTTACAACACTTTATTAAATTTGTGTACATAGCTAGCTGCCTTCTTGACAGGTAAAACTCAGGCAGTGTATCTACTCACAGCCTCCATTAAATCAAATATGTAATAATGTGAACATTCTAAAGGTAAAATAAGTTAACATATGTTTTCAATAATGCAGTAACATGTGGCCACTGGCCAGCCAGTCCCTGGACGACCCAGGGAGGATGTGTCCTGCCCCGAGCCAACAGTGCTGCCTGCTGCAGCCATATGTGGGACTCGTGATGTTGCCTGCTGAGGCCTGTGTGAGTGCCAGGGGGACCTGGAAAGTGTATCTCCTGCCTCCAGTCCCAAAGCTTTTCACAATACAGAGCAACAGAGCTGATAACCAACAGAATGACCTGGTCAAAGAACAGACCAACACCCAAGAGGAGTTTCATGCCAGCGCTGAATTTATGCCCTTCCACAAAGACTCAGTGAGAGATAGCCTTGGGTCACAGACTTAGAGAGGGTGAGAGCTGGTATCCCTGGGGTCTCAATCCCAGGTTCAGACCAGGAAGATCACAGGTCCTCTATACTGTTGGGGGAAGCGAGGTTCAGTGAGAGTAATTATTAAAAAGGACAGTCCTGAAGAAGAAGGCATAAACATGTTTGATCTCTGATGCTGTTGTCAACATCCAACACAAATCAATGTTTTGTAGAGACCACTGATAAGTGAGGCCTAGCTGTCAATACTAAAGAGTTCTCTTTGCTTTGGTAAAGGACTGTTCATGAAATAGCCTGTTGAAATTTAATACTATTATTGTTGCTCAATGTATTAACACAGACAAAGGTAATATAGTGGTAGCTGGCAGTTGATTTTTTTCTCTTTCTCTCTCTATACCTGGATTGTTGGGGTAAGGGGTGGTCATAAGCAATATTGTGGCTTGCTCCCCCACCCCAACAAACAGGACACTGGGAGACAAAAAATTGGAAAACTCCAGCACAATGAAACAAACACAGAAACATGAAAGGGCAAGGCAACGACATACCTCCAAAAACTCCTAACTCCCCAAAAATTGATACAGGGGGCAACAAGTGGGAGGAAATCACAAGCTGCACAGCAGATAGTCTGGAAGGGGTACCAGCAGATGTAAAACCGTTCTACAACATGCCTGGAGAATTTAAGGAAGACGTAACTATTCACATAATGGCTGTAGTGAAACAAATGATCTGAGAGCTTAAAGAAGATACTAATAAACAGCTACCGGAGCTAAAGAGATGAGAAACATGAATGTCCAGGTTAGAAAAGAACAAGGATTTGGAAGGAAGTTCCAAACAGAAATCCAGACTAAAGCCATGACTGAACATATGGGTAGCAGAAGGGTCCAAGGTGAGGACAGAGCTTTAGAACTCAGAGACAGCATTGTAGTATATGAGCAATTAATGAGATACCTGAAAAACAACAAGAGGTCATGAAAAATGAATCTAATAGCTCCTAGTTGACTGAAAGAGTAAATGGAACTAGCAAAACTTCAGAAGACAACATAAAGGCCATAAAATACCTGTTTACATAAGTAATAGCAGAAAATTTTCCAGACATACAAAAAGAATTTAATATACATAGATATCAGGCACCTACCACATTGAATAACCATGAAAGGAATAAAATAGCATATACAAATTAGAATATCAGAAATACAACACAAGAACAGAATCTTAAAAGCTGTTATAGAAAAGAAACAAATCAACTCTCAAGAGAAAAAAAGGGACAACTATTAGATTTACAATAGATTTCTCAACACAAACCTTAAAGGTGGTTAGGGCATGAGATGAAGTGTTTCTAGTTCATTAAGAAAACCATGTCCACTGTAATCCCAGCACTCGGGAGGCAGAGACAGGAGGATTGCTGAGTTCGCAGTGGCTTGCCTGGGCACCATAGTGAGCTCAGGGCCAGCCTGAACTACAAAGCGAGACCCTGTCTCAAAAAAAAAAAGAAAAAGAAAACCATGTCCAAGCCAAAATGTTATGTCCTCCAAAATTATCTTTCAAAATTGATAAATAAGACAAGATGCAGAAGGAAAATACAATCTGACTTCCAGGCTACTTAGGACAAATCCAGGGAGCAATGAGATAGAGGAAATTAGAGGCCACCCACTGGAATTTTCTGAAATGATAATAGCAGAAATACATAAACACACAAATGAGACTACAGAGAAAAAGAGTGAAGAAATAATTTCTCAGGTTCAGAAAAGATCGGAGGCTGCAGAGAGGGCAGGAGAATGGGAAAAAATGAGAATTAAGATGTGTCATGTATGGGTAAAATTCTCAATGTTGATTATGATCACAATGTATACCTAAAATGTACCAATAAATCAATTAAAAAGAAAAAAAGATGATGATCACAATGAAGGATTTGCTCAGCAATCTAGAGTTGACATAGATTTAAAAGAGACAAGTTTAGGGAAATAATGGAAACCTTGAATCACCAACAAAGAAAATAAATAGAATACATGAAACAAAATAGATAACCCGAAAATTAAAAATTCCATGGAAAGTTTACAAAACTGAATGAACAAAAGCAAATACAGAATATCAGACCTAGAAAACATTATTGTGGTTAGTGATCACAAAAAAAAAAGACCTCTTGAAAACAAGGGACTATAAAAACATCCAATAGCTGCAAGATAATACAAAGAACAGCATAAGACTGATTGGAGACAATAAAAAAAGCAGTGCAAAGGACATAAAAGACCTGTTTATAAAGTAATGGTAGAAAACATCCAAGGCATGGAAACATAATTTGACATACAGATAAGCGAGGCGTAAATAACTCTAATCAGACATGACCAAAATCAGTTTACACCAGGCATATAATAATCAATATTCCAGAAATTCAGCAGAACAGAATATTTAAAAGCTGTTAGAGAAAAAAAATAAATCACTTATAAAAGAAAACCCATCAGAATCACAGCAGACTTCTCAATACAAACCCTTAAGTCAAGAAGATCTTAGAATGAGTATTTCAAGTCCTGAAAGAAAACAACCTCCAATCCAGACTGATGTTCCTGCAAAACTATCTATTATAGTAAATGGAGAAATAAGATGCTTCCATAACAACAACTGAAGAAATTCATAATCACCAAACCAAGTCTTCAAAACATTCTGAAACATATTTTAGAAAGAGGTAACAAAGGCCACATTTCTAAGAGCAACAATAAAAGAAGCTACCAACCAAAACAAGTAATTAAAGAGAAGAGAAAGAGAATGAACCAACCATAGGAAAGTAATATGACAATATAGCCAATACATATCAGCAATAACCATCAATGTAAATAGTCTCAATGCACACAAGAAACAGACTGGCAGAATGGCTAAAATAGGCCCACATCTCTCACCATGCACTAAACTAAAATCAAAGTGGATCAAAGATCTAAGTATTAAAACACAAACATTACATCTGCTGGAAGAGAAAATCAATGGAACTCTTCATGGCAGAGGTGTAGGCAAAGATTTTTATGAACAAAATGCCAATCACAAGGGAAACATTCCAAAGACTCAACAATTGGGATCTCCTCTTATTAAAAAGCTTTTGCACACCAAAAGGAATCACACACAGAGTGATGACAAAGCCTACCTCATGGGAAAAACATTTTTGCCAGCTATTCCTCAGACAAAAGACTGATATCCATAATACATCAGGCAATGAAGAAAATCAAACTTCCCAAATGTTAAGGCCCAATTCAAAAATTGGTATCTGCTATGAATATACATTTTTCAGATGAATAAGCACAAATGCAAAATAAATGTTCAACATCACTGGTCATTCAAAAGATGGAAATTAAACTGACATTGAGATTCCATCTTGTCTGAGAAGAATGAGTACCACCAAAAAATCAATCAGTAACAAATGCTGGTAGGAATGTGGGGAAAACAAATCCTCCACTCTGGACAGAAGTGTAGACTGGTGCAACCACAGTGGATATTAGTGTGGAAATTCACTGAAAAACTAATACTAGAAGATCAATATTCCTTTTTGGGTCTTCCCAAAAGAATTAAAAGCATCATACAACAAGGAAATATGCATACCCATGTTTATAGCTGTAGAGTTTGTGATAGTTAAATCTTTGAAACAGCCCAAATGCCCATTAACCGATGAATAGATATTGAAGGTGCATAATTTTTTAACACAGTGGAGAACTATTCAAACATAAAGGGTAAACTTGAGATATTTATAATGAAATGCATCTAGGGAATATCCTCTATTGGAAACACACATAAATATCACATTGTTTCTCTGGTGGGAGAAAATGGAAGTGTAAATAAGAACTAAAATATATAATAGATAAATAGGAGGAAAACGTTCAAGTGGGAAGGAGCACAAAGGAAGACAGGTAAAGGAAGGAAGAAAAAAGAAAAAAATGAGAATAGAAATATAAAATGGAAACTAAGTTCTTATAAATAATAAGAGGGGAGAAGGGTAGGAAAAAAAATCAACATATATCATGTATGTACACGTACAAATTTCATACAATCAATATGGTCATATATATATGTATATATGTATATATATATAAATTGTACCAACATCCTTCATTAATGATAAAAATTTAAAATACCCAAAATGACTAAGTGCTTCTCAGAAGAAGTACAAATGACCAGCATATACAAGAAAAATACTTGTCATAACTGGGGATCAAAGAAATATAAGTTAAAACTAAATAAGAAACCATCTCATCCTAAAAGAAGTGATTATCATCAAAAAATTTAATAATATTAAATGCTGTCGAGGATTTGGGAAAAAAGAAATTCTACATATGAGTGGTAAGAATGTAAACTACTATGACAAATATGGATAATACCAGTGTGGATATTCCTCAAAAAAGTAAAAACAGAAATTACATTTGACTCAGTTATGTCTCTTCTAGAAATTTTCACAGTTAAAATGACCATATTACTGGAATACATGTGTACCCTTTTACAGTAGGACAACTTACAACAGGTATGTAGATTTTGGAAATAGCATACACAACAACAGATGAATGGGTACTATGCTGCCATAAAGATAAACGAGGCATTTGTAAGTAAATATATACAATTTGAACATTTCCTATTTCACAAAATCTACCATGCATTCTAGAACTCATTTACATCTACAGCTTCTCATACCAGAGAAAAGATACACTATATACGTATCTGTGATCTATTTTCAAAGGGAATATGGTAGGGGAAAGTAAAGAGGCAAAAGAATAAATATGATTTGGAAAGAAAAAGAAAGAACATGTATATAGGGGGTGGGGGTAGTGGGGTGGGTAAGGATACAGGAAAAAATGAGAATTAACTCGAGTCATATACTGGTACAAATTCCCCAATGTTGAATGAGATTGTGAGCTGTATATAAAATATACCAATAAAGAACTCAACTTAAAAATGTATACAATTTGAGAATACAATGTGGTGTGCTCACTTTGGCAGCACATTTACTAAAATTGAGAACAAAATATGAATGTAATACTGTTATTTCCCCTAAAACAAGACCTAACTTGAAATTAAGCCCTATCATGAGTTTTTAGGATACTCATAAGTCCCAATTAAGATCGCCAGCCACACAGGCATATTAGCAATTGCAACATGACTGGTATACTGAACTATAAAATAATATTAATAATTAAATATAAACATTATTGATCTTAATTCTGAGAATATAAAATATGATTAATCTTTTGTAAATATCAAAGCCGGTGCTTGTATGCCTATGTAAAGAGATGAACTCAAACTTTATTGCCAAAGCACCATTATACAAATAGCATGTGCCCTGATAATGAAAGGATGTTAATGTGTTTAATGTGAATTTTTATAATTCAATATTTCATGGTTGTGATGGACATACTTAATGTACTTGTGTGAAATAAAGAAATGCTTTCTGAATTTTGGAGCCTACATTTTTTCATTACTATTGTGCAGACCATTACCCTGAACTGTCATCATTTTTGTTGCCACTCCTGACTTGCAAGTCTTCAATTAACATTTGACATGGGTGAAGAACTCATGGGGTGAAATCTCTTTGAGAGCTGTGTTGCCAGAGGGCTACATCCAGGCTACATGACAGGAAGTGCTCATTTAAGGAGCGTTCTACCGCTGAACCAGAGACTGTGGCCAATGGTTCTCCAGGAAATGGAGTTCCAAGAAATTCCGGCTGTAATCTGAGGTTTGAAGAGCACTGACAATGTTCAGAAGATGAGACGACTGTCTCTGAATACATGCCGACTGTTATATGAATAAGTGTAGATTGTACATGCAAAAGTAAAAGCCCCTGAAAATAACCCCTATTACCTCATATGGAGAAAAAAATTCATATAAAGCCCAGTCTTATTTTGGAGGAAATACAAGTCAGACATATAGGTTCAAATCTTTTATGGTTTCTCTTACCTGATAAACATGCACACACTCATACACAAGCAAAGGGAAAATTAGAAAAGAAACAACCAGGAAGTATAGAGAAGTTGAGATACTTTCCCAGACTACTTATTTCATTGTTATAAAATATTTCAATATATATTAATTTGTTTCATTTATACTAATAGTTTATCACCATGTGTTGAAATGAAAGCCTGTGGTATTTTTCTGCTTATTTCATTACTGTAATAATCTTTTCGGCTTATGTTTTGTACTGAGTACTTTGAAGATAATGAGAAACAGTGTGATAACTACTTTTGTTCTCTTATTATTTGGTTATGAAAATTTACTTTTCATAAAATAAAAAAGATGATGGAATCAAAAAAATGATGTAATCTGTGCTAGCACTAATAATGTACTGAGTATTATGTGCTGGGGAGGCACTGTATTAAACCTTTATGTCTTCACACAACTATTCTGCAAACACTAGCAGAATTAATAGACCCACATATCTTTCTTTGCTGATCTTGGTCTCATGCTTAACTTCCTTCCTTCCACAAATAAAACATCAAGCAGTTCTTCAGTTAGTAGTAGTTCTTCAGATAGAAATACTAGAAGAAAATGGTGTTAGATGAGGAAAGAAAACAGGACTCTAATTGTACTTAACTAAAAGACAAACCTTAAGATCTCAGAGATGGTATGAAAGGCTGCCCAGTATGTTAGCTCACTAGTATCAAAATGTCATCAATATGGAACATATAAGGAATGGAAAATGCCTGAAACTACATTGTATAGAAAAAAATAGTATTTAATTTACTGGCTGGATATTGGAAAGACATGCAGCTTAGACCCAGGACAGACACCTTAGAAGAGAAAGTGAATGAAGCAAAGTATTGAATGTCATGAAGCTACTGTGGCATACACTGCCTGGTACCCATGTGCTAGCTAATTCAGTAACATAACCAAAATATTTATTGTACTTAGCATATATACAAATACTGACATTATGGAGGGAGTTATATGCTATAAATACATCATTATATGATGGAACCCAAAGGAAACTGGAGAATTTGTTCAACATATTTAAGATACCTCAATTTTTATCACTCAAGGAACTAAAATTTGAAAATAAAATACAATGTTTGAAAATAAACTTTCAAGAATATAAGCTGAAGTCAAACCAGTGGCTGTGGGAGGATGGCAGATTCAGAGTTGTCTTAACATACAAACCAGGCATTCCTGTTCTGCTCAAAATCCTCTAGCAAGTTTTGTGCAACACAGGATGAAATCCAAAGACCTCATTGGGGCCTGCAGAGCCCTATGTGACCAGGCCATTCATCAGGGTCACTCACTTCATTTCCTACCTCTCCTTGCCGAGAATGCTCTTTTCTGGTAAGAGAAACCCACCACTAGCCACTGTCCTTCCTCATCCCTCCTTCAGGATGCTACTTTCCTGGAACACAGTCACCTTCTGGGATGATCTTCCACAATCTCAGAAAATATCCCCCCCTAACCATGACTGGACACATTACCCACTGATCTGCTTCGTTTCACTTTACCTCTAAAATTATGTATTGATTTTTTTTCCTATCATCTTTCTTCATCTTACTTATTACTATAACAGTATAAGTTATACGATAGACACTAAACTAATATGTGTCGAATAACAGGATTATGTGAACTTTTTCTTACCTGAAAATGTCTGAAAGTCAGTTAGATTCTGCTGTTTTAAATGTCATCTTCCCATGTACTCTGATCCCTTTGCCATTGCTCCAGAGCACTCTAAATGCCTTATTCTGAGTGTTACCACTGATTCTAACTGTTCCACTTGAAATACAGATTTCCTGAAGGAATCAGAATCTAAACAGCTGAACCCAAGAGGGTAAGTGACATGCAGGGGCTGCTCAGCAAGTGCAGTGAATGACGAATAAAAGAAGTAAGGTCTAATACTGTGGGGAGCTTACTTAAAGAATTAAGAAAAAGAAGGTAAAAACGCCCAAACTTAATATTTAATATGTTCTCTATTCAGACAGCAACATCTGACACTTGAATCTCAGTTAAATACAACAGTAACAGGGAGGGGGTCACCAACCAAGGAGAATTAAGAGCACAATATTTTCAAGGGACACAGAATTAGTGACATAATATCTTCACCCACAAAATGAACACAGCTACGCCATATTAATAATGAATATACCTTACTATTAAATATAGTTAAATATGGCCTTTATACATATAGCATATTATATACACATATATAATAGAGCATATTATAATATACAATGTATTTATAATAGTGTATATATATATCATATATGTATATCTACATATATGATAGATATAATCACCATACCAACAGTTACACCAATATCAAAGATCTACATAAAAGATGCCTTTTCTAGAATATCTAGTATTCTATTTTCTCATTTTTTTCTATTGAATGAAGTGAAAACCAAATCAAAATACTTTACCAATTGTCCTGCTTACCTGAAAACATAGTGTAAAGCTGATTTAGACCTGACAACCTCACAACATCTTGCGTATGTTCGTAATGCTAATGAGGAAGGTCTCTAAGGCAGCGCTCACCTGGTTCCCCCCAAGTCCATGACATGTGTACAGAATCAATGGTTTGCCTCCTTGATTATTTTCTCCAACATCCAGACACAGAGGACGACTAACGCTTTTAATCTAAAGGAAAATTAAATTATTTTTACAAGTTAATCTAGGTAGTTCATACTTTTCCAATTACTTTTTTCAAGAGATTACTTATTATTTGAGAATACTACTGTTAATAATAATGCAAAAATCTAAAAACCATTAAACTAGAAACTATCCTAGCAATTTCCCCTGAACTTTGTAAATGGTGGTAGCAAGGAGTATATCAAGTAAAAACAAAAGGAAAATACTCACATATCCATATAAAACAGGATTAAGGTCTGGCACATATACTTCTGGATAAATAGTGTTCAAATACCATGTAAAATTCTTACACTGCAGGCGGTTTTTTATTTCAAATCTCTTTGAAAGATCACCATATGATTTCTAGAGAAAGATGAGAAGTGAAGGTGATGCTTAATTAAGAGTTCTGATCCAATATTGCAAAGGCTACTGTTTGTGTTATATTTAGGGATTAAAAATACAGTTCTGGGTCAATAACGCAAGATGCGTTTTATCATCACTCACGATTTGTTCAGGCAAAAGTATGGCTGCCTATTTATTTTTGACCTCCGAGGGAATTCCACAGCTTTGTAGCCCAGACAAAATGCTACCTATTTTATTTCTCATTGCTGCAAACAAACTTCTCTCACAAGACAAAGATTTCTCTTGAAATGTTGTAGGCACAGAAATGGTAGTCAGAGTACACCAAATTGACCCTAACTTTATACTTGAAAGTGTTCTGTGAAGTAACTTGTGAGAAAGTATATGTACACAATGCCAATATACACTATAATTCAGATCGCTTGTTAGTAAAGAACACAAAACACCCCTCCCCCCAACAACACAGTTGGGAGTAATTCTTTTCTAGTTTAGGGGTCTTACATTTTGCTAACATCCCTAACTGGACCCTTAGTACAAAAGGCAATATTGAGTTAACTGTATGCATTTTAAAGGGGAAAAGAAACTATATTTTAAACAAAGTACAATTAAACTGAAAATGTTTGGTTGATGTGCAAAAGTTTATAGAAAAATTATAAATGTATAAAAAGGTACAAACTCAGGCTAAGGAAAGCAGTATGCTAATTTTGATGTTTGAACACTGACATTAACAAAAAAGTACACATTTAGGGATTCCTGCCTAAGAAATTCTACCAGGTAGAACTATGTGCTCTTGCTAAGAATGGGTGTGGGTGGTTCATGTGCTCCATTGTGGGTGACACACAGAGCAAATGTTTCATTTAATGCCTGTGTGCCTGCTTGGCCAGGACTCCTGTGCAGGCCCTAAGCTGCCCGACATGTGTCAGTGACCTGGGATAGCAGTCTAAGCCAGAAATGCTCTGAGTTGACCTCCCACTGACACGATATAAGAGACCAAAGGGATCAAAGAAAATGTGGCAATAGGAAACTAGACCTTTCTTTACCATGAAGATGTTGATGCCTTTGACTCAATAATCTAGCACTATTTTGCAAAGAGTTGAGTGCCATTTATGGAAATATCATGTTAGACTATCTAGTCAATTCACCATATCAATATGCAGACTGTAAGAATTCATTTCTAAGGTATTAAGTACCATGATTCAGTTGGGTGGAAGAGACAGCCATGCCTAGACAACAACGAGACCACCATGTTTGTCAGCACTTAGCACTTCCCCATTTCGCAGCCACTGTGGCAGAGAGGAGGGACCTGTATTCCATTTCTCGGGTCAGGGAAGAAGGAGGATAAAACACGTATCTGTTGTGTGGAGAGGGAGGCCACCCCGGAGGAGCAGAGACCCCCCAACCCGGGTGATGAACTCCAGTCAGCCAATTTGGAGTTCATCTAGGTTTTATTAACAGATTCGAATCTGGGCTGCCTCCGCCACTAAAAGCAACGTGGGCCGGGAGCAGCTGCGGTGGTTGATGACAGCCCTCTTTTAAGCAGAACTCAAACAGGGGGTGGAGGACTACGGGGCAGTCCCTTATTGGTCTTTGGGCTTTCCAAGTCTTGCGGTTTTATGTACCTTGTTAAAAGAAGTTTTATTTTTGCTAGGATATAGCATGTTACTTCCCGATACAGCATCTTGTTTGCCTGGGCTGACCTAGCTTTAACCTTTCAGTTAGGGAACTGGGGGGTGGTAATTTTCCAATCTTCATTATCACGCACTCCACACCCAGACATGGAGGATGACTCTGGGGTGGCATCCATCCCCACTGCTAAGCTGGTGCATCCGCCGAGGAACAGAACTAGAACCTTACTAAAAAGCTTGATATGCGTGGCTCATGCTCATGGCATGCCTGTACCTCCTTTTCAAAAAGCTACTGGGAAACGATGTTTAGGCCTTTAGTCATATCTGCTGAAATCAGTAAAACAAAAATTTTATGAGCAAAATATTGAGACAAAAGCAGTCAATTATCTTTAATTCATAAGGAGAAAACATCAATAAAATGTCCACCTTTTAAAAAATTGCTTGATTCTTCCTCTGCACAGAAAAAACTGACAACCCTAAGATATGTTTTAAGAGTTAAAATTCTAAATCCCAACTTCAAAAAATGTTTCTAATGTTGTATGCTTGACGTCTGTCAAGCCAAAGGATCTGTGAACTTAGTATAGATTTTTATCAGACTTTAATGTATTGGTGGCAACTTACTTGATTAACAATTTTGGCTGCCTCTGTGTTTCTCCTATAAAATATTTCCTTGTATTCATCCATCCAGACCTCTGCCAGGCGAACTTGGTTGCGAGCAATCACTTGAGTGCCTTTTGGAAAGGAATGAGGGCTTTTGCTGCGAAAAACATGTCCAACAACAGAGCAAGGCATAATCTCCAACTGCCCACCACATTGCCACACCTGATAATTAATGATATTTGTTTAAATTTACAGTATTTTGGGAAAAATCAAACTGTTGCTTAAAGTTACCTTTAAGATATTAATAAGAACAAATTTATTATAATTTTATAAATTTATTATAATTTATCATAAATTATAATACAGATTTATTATAATTTTATTATAATACAGATTTATTATAATTTTATAGAGTCTCTGTGCCCTTTCAATTGCCTTCATTTTGCAAATGTAAAGAACAATTTTATTACATGATGTAAGCATGAAAGACACAAAACCACAACTTGAGAAGATAAATTAACAATGACTTTGGAGTTTTCATAAAAATAAATTCATGAACAGTGGTATACACTTGTAATCCCAGCCCTCTGGAAGGCTGAGACAGGAAGATCAAAGTTTGGGCCTGGGCAAATCAGAGATTTAGAAAAATTCTGTTGAAAAATAAAAACACAAAAAGAGCCAAAGGTAAAGGTTTGTGTGAATGTCCTGGGTTCAACAGCAATACTACCACAAACAACAGAACACCTCCAAAAAAAAAAAATTCTTTTTGCAAAACATTGTCTGAGTTTTTCTAATTATTGTGCAGAGAAGATCAAAGGCTCATATGCATTTGACCTCACTTTATACAACTTACAGGATCACTTCACTTAAATTACAAGATTTCTCTTCTTCTAGACCAGGGATTTAGCTCAAGTGTTACCATGCCTACCTTGGAAGCACAAGGGCCAGAGTTCGATCCCCAGTTCCAAAAAAAAAAAAAAAATTCTCTTCTAAGTCATGGACTCATGATCCAGTGGGACCAGACTCCATGTACCTCTTATATGTTCAATTTCATTTTGGTTATACCCTGTAATTTCCAGGGTATAATCTATTAAACTGGTATAGTAGTTAGTTATGATTAAAAATTCATGGCTGTTCAGATGGCATTTAAAACTTATCTGCATTAATTCTAAATAAAATGGAAAATCATGAAATTATTATCCTTCAACTTAAATACATTAATACTTGATTTTGCTATAAATAATCACTAAGCAAAACATCTGAAGTCATGTTTAATACCACTTCCCAATATTAGGGCAAATGATCACATTCTTTTTTTTTAATTTTTATTTTTTGCTATTCTTTAAACATACAACAAACATACTACTGTTTCAAGTCAACAAACTAACTTGAAATCAAGTGTAGCCTGGAAATATTTAAGTGCAGACAGGATCCCTCCCTTCAGTCCAGATCTGACTAAGGTTCCATGCCAGTGTGTGAGTGCCAGAGGCAGTACTACTCTGATCTTCTAACTCCTACTTCATTTCTTTTTCCGCTATAACCCTTCCTAAGGGACAGAAAGTAAATGATGAAAATGAACCAAAAAATGCCTCATGAAATCAAATAAATTACATAATGTTGAGATTATACAAAGCTTTTGTGTTGTTTCTCCTAATAACTTTTAATATGTATAGGAAAATGGCACATTTTATCCAAAGAGTTAAGTATCCTTCAAAATTATACATGCATGTTTCTTTCCATACCCACTCCCCTGATCATCAACTCATTTCCTGGACCACTAGTTTTAATTTTATTTATCTTGGCTGGAATTCAGTGCCTACAAGTACATTAATTGGTGTGACTGCCTGGACACAGGAGTTTAACTGATTCTTCTTGTTACACTGGCAACCATGTGCAAATATATCAAGTCACAATTTAAAAGGAAATGTCCTTATTCTAAAATTTCCAGTAATTAAATTTTAAAACCCACTAAGAGACTGCCTAGTCATAACAATCTGGGGCAGCCAATTAGAAGACAATACATCTCATTGTTTAACATGTGTCCCTACTTAATCTCCGCAAACTTACTCTGAAGGACATTTCTATATTTTCACCTCCCCAGATTTCCATTTCTTCATCATAACTTCCAATATACTCAAAATATTCTTTCGATATGGAGAAAAGGCCTCCTGCAAAAGTGGGTGTTCTGAAAAATAACCATCAGCAAACTCTGTCACAAAAATTAAACAAGTCCAAAGAGCATACATTGACATCTAAACAACTTTAACAAGATAAAGAGAGCACAATTCTGTTTTTTTTTAATTGTAGATCAATAAAAGCTAAAAATGTTATCTTCAAAGTCAGCTTTCTGAAGGAAATAAGTGTTTTCAGTGTCTTCTCCCAGATTAAGTATTTTATCCTAACTATGCTTTAAGTTTCTTAATTATGTATTTGGAATACATAAAAGCTTAATTTATTCTATTTTCTACTCAGTAATATCATGTGTAAGAGCCAAAAATACTTTACTATTCTCGCCAGGCATGGTGGCTCACATCTGTAATCCCAGCACTCGGGAGGCAGAGACAGGAGGATTGCTGAGTTCGAGGCTTGCCTGGACTACAGAGTGAGCTCAGGGCCAGCCTGAACTACAGAGTGAGACTCTGTCTCAAAAAAAAAAAAAACTTTACTATTCTCTATATTTAGAATGCGTGTGCTCCTTTGTTGCTGTCAGTACTAACTACCTCAGAGGCAACCAATATAAAAATGAAAAATGTACACATGTTCAACTCAGAGGCTGGTAGGGTGAAGACAGACTATGAGAGCAGTCTGCTTACTTGATCGGGTAGGTTTCATCTTTCCGTCTTCGCTTCTCATGATCAGGAAGTGATTCCCACCCAAAGGAAAGGCTCCAGTCAAAATTCCCACGATTGTGGTTATTGCCATAAGGAGAAGGTTTGCTGAATTCAAACGTGTTCAGATCTATGGAGACGATGTCTGGACTCACGACAGCTGTGTAGTTCTCGGCTATTCGGGCCAGCAAAGGTTCTAACCAGCCATAGAAACACTCACCTGGAGGAAACAGAATGAACTCAGTGAAAACAATGAACATTTTTCTTTGGTTGTTTGGTTGAAGGTTTATAAAGAAATGAGAATTAAAAATCATTTGTGTTTTTAAAGTGTGTAAAATAATTTCTTTTTCCCCAGCTTTACTGAGTTATAAAAATCCCGTATTTATGGCATAAGGCATAATGTTTTGGGGTATGTATGCATTGTGAAATGCTTACTAACATATCATCACATCATATGAGTAGATCTGGTGAGAGTATTTAAGATCTACTCAGCAAATTTTACACACAATATACATTAGAAACTATGGACACAATAATGTATAATCAATCTGCAAAAGAAAAGTCTTCTTACACTTCTTGTGATAAAGGGTAGGATGAAAGGGAAAAGCAAAACTAAATACAGCTAGGAAAATTTCTCTGTGGATGTTGAACTTTTTCTCCTAGAAGAAACTAAATATGGATACATATAAGCTTCAGATGACATGCTGTTTCCCCTTCACATGGGAAGCTTTTCAGCTAGCCCCAAGATGTTCTGATTTATTTAAACTTGCTTTTGCCCCTTTAGTAAGGTACAGACATTGAAAGCTTCATTTCTTTCACTGGGCCTTCGGTAAAAGTTCAATTAAGTCTCACAATATTTTGATTTTGGCAGTTGGAGAAAAAGGGCCATTCAAAACTACAACCTGATGGAAAGCGGTGGGAAAAGGATCTTATGTGAAGTGTGAATTCTAATCATGGACCAAAGTACCCTACATAACACAGAATGAAGTCAGGCAAGACATGCTCAATCCTGTTCTGAACTCCTCGCTAAGGAAACTCTGGCAGTTCTGGTCCAGGAGGACCATCATACACATTCTCCAGGCAGTGAAGAATGCTTGGTCTACCCTCATCCTAATGCTGGACTAGAAAAAGAACAGTGCTTTCCTTTGCAAAACATCTCTAGATCTTTTATCATTTGTTAGTGTCTTTAACTGAAAGAATGATAAGTCCAATAGCTGTAAAGGACTGAGTCATTCAAAGAAATCTAAAAGCCTTTCTGTAAGATTCAGTATAAGCTTCTAACCCTTTCTTGGGCCAGACATAACTAACAGGCCAATAAGTTCAAGGATAAACATTCACTTAAAAAAATAAAAACAGGGACAGAGATTTAGCTCAGTGATTCCAGCGCCTGCCTAGCAAGAGCAAGGTCCCTGGTTCTATCCCTGGTAACCACATACAACAATACTGGGCATGGTGACTCACGCCCACCAGCAACCAGTACCACATACCACAAATGCCGGGCTTGGTGGCTCAAACCTGTAATCCGAGCACTTGGGAGACAGAGGCAGGAGGACTACTGAGTTCAAGGCTTGTCTGGGCTTCATAGTGAGCTCAGGGCCAGCCTGAACTACAAAGCAAGACCCTGTCTCAAAATAAAAACAAAAAATGGAAACCCACCAAACTTATAGCTCAAGGGTCTAGTGATATTTATTAATACCTAATCTCTCTATAATATGCAGACTCCAAAAACAGTGATACTGAAACAAATTAAAGAAGAAACCCCAAAGCACCAACACAAACAAAAACTAACAACAGTCACGGAAAAGACAAAAATTGAGAAGGGATATTTCTAGTTTGGAATAAGAAGGAGTCTACAGCCAGGTGTGGTGGCTCACGCCTGTAATCCCAACACTAGGAAGGCAGAGGCAGGAGGTCTGCTGAGTTCGAGGCTTGCCTGGGCTACATAATGAGTCCAGAGCCAGCCTGAACTACAATGCGAGACCCTGTCTCAAAAAAAAAAAAAGGAAAAGAAAAGAAGGAGTCCACAAATCTTCCAAAAGACAGAGAACTGAAGTATGAAAGTGGAAAGTGTCAAGACTAGGGTAAAGTTTAATGATAACATTGATTTTACTTAAGCAAATTCTTGTTTTAAAACTTTAAGAACCAAGTATAAAAAGAAACACTTTTTTGGGGGGCTGGAGGGTTAGCTCAGTGGTCCGGCACCTGCCTCACAAGCGCAATGTCCTGAGTTCAATCCCCAGTAACCACATACAATGCTGGGTGTGGAGACTCACATCAACCAGCAATCAGCACCACATACCACAGTGCCGGGCGTAGTGGTTCACACCTGTAATCCCAGCACTCAGAAGGCAGAGACAGGAGGATCGCTGGGTTCGAGGCTTGCCTGGGCTACATAGTGAGCTCAGAGCTAGCCTGAACTACAAAGCAAGACCCTGTCTCAAAAAAAAAAAAGAAACACTTTTTTTCTTTTTAAATAGGATGAACATCTACAAACAATATGCCCCCCCATCCCAGTCATGAATTCACTAGGAATCTTGTCACTAGAGACCATTAAAGCTGAGGGGACTTAAGGATAATGGAGATGAAAGCTCTACACTAATGAAGGGAGGTTCTTGTGGAAAGCCACTGTGGGCTTGGACTGTCATTGCTGGAGTACTCTAAAATGCTGTTCAAGAGCATGCAATTAAGCATCTAAAGAAGATTAAGTGTTAAATTAGAGGAGGAAAGGAAAGATGTTACAACTCTCTCTGCACACAAATACTTACAGTGAGCATCTAAAAATGTGAGTGTTTCCGCTGTTGCTACTGAGGCTCCTAGCAACCGAGCAGTGATGAGACCTTTCCTTTCCTTTTGTCTGACTATTTTTACTATAGAAAACTGTTTTATATATTCCTCTAGCTTTTCATGTAAGTAATCTGCAAAGAAAAATAAATCAAAATTATTTCTAATTTATTTTCATACACAGTATATGAAATCTAATGAAATCACAGAATAAATATCCTTCCAAATCCATAAGGTGAATAGTTTCACATGTTCTTCCAGCAAGATGAAAATGTTTACCTTTACTCTTCACCAGGAAAAAGGCTCTAAATGCATATTTAACCACTGCAAGGTAAGTGTATCCTGTACATTTTATATTAATAACTGTGCTATGTTTGGAGGGAACAGAGATGTGGTGGAGTAGACCCTGGGAGTTACAGAAACACAAAGAGAAGTCTGAGCTTGACAATGAGAGTGAAAGAAATACAACGTGGCCAAAAAGAGATTTGATACTCTTTAAATTCGGTTTTTAAGTCTGGAAATGTTAATGAAATGCCAAGTATCAGAGGGATTCTTTCATATTTAGGCAGTGATCAAAATACTTTAAAGCCAACATGTTGAGCAAAAGGCCAATAGGAGAGTCCAGAGCTGGAGGAGTTTGGGAATATCTCTACAGTCAGCAAGAAAATTTTGGAAGCTTTGGAGACTCCTGACAGATTTCTTTCCAGTAAAAATATGCAAGTAGAAAGAAGCGTGTAAATCAGGAAGTTAAAAACAGGCAAAATGGTAGTAATGGGTACATAACTTAAAATATTTGACGTTCCAATTTGGACGAGACACATAATAAGCAAAAATTGAGACAGTAGCTAAAAGAAAAACCTAATGATCAAGAGCTGTTTATATTTTTAAACATCATAAGCCTGCAGTTCATCGCAAAGTTCTCAATTCCTCATAGAGGAAATAATGTCGTTCGCTAAATGGCCTTCTTTTGGCCAGAGCATTGACAGTGGAGAAAAGATGTGGAAATGTGGAGAAAGGCAAGAGCATCCAGGGGCAGAGGGTGGCCTCTGATCTTTCAGAAGGACCGCACAATTCTGATCTCATCTGTGATGATTTTTTTTTCCACTTTGACAAGGATGCAGATAAGATAGCTGCTGATTTAAAGTTTAAACATTTATAAGGGAGGAGAAATTTCAGGAACAACCCTATTGAAAAATCAAAATCTAAATACTACTATCTCAGAATAGTAGTCTTAATTTTTAGACACCTCCTAAATTCCTTTGAAATGATTCTCTGGAAGACATGCAGGATTACAATTTATAAAGAAAAAACTTATAAATATTTTCTCTTTGAAGAAATATATACTGTTTTAAGGGTTTTAACAGGGATTGATTTTTTAAAATGGAATAACCACAGATCCCTTCAATAAAACCTCTCATTGCTTGAATTCATTAAAGATTTTAAAAATTTATCTAGGACTTCTGAATTTCCTGTAAATTCTTATCTGACCCTGAAATTTAATCCCATCTCTATTCTTCTTTTAGAGGGTTAAGTACATTTGAACTCCTGTCGAACCTTTACTTCTAGCAGTGTGACTTCAGCCAAGCTACTTTACCTGTTCTGTCCCTTAGTTTATTTATACATAAAATGAAGATAACAGGATTAACTATCAGAGGAAACTACTAGGAAGATAAAAGAAGATATTACTAAAACAGGGCCTACCACATGGTCTATATTCTGAAAAGATTTTTCTTTCACTAGGACAGAGTTGAACAATCTTATTCTAACTGATCTTCATATTTTATGCTGCCTTTCCCCACACAAGTTGAAACAGGGAGTAGTTTCTACTTTACAGGCTTATTTGGGACATGTTTTCCATAGTGATCAGTCCTTTAATAGCTCTTTGATTGTGTCAACAAGGCAAATTACAATCGCACCCAAAGATAA
>PVIC010013911.1:11631-37367 GCA_004025085.1 Thryonomys swinderianus | reverse complement strand
CCGCCTGTGGCCGGGGACTTGAGGTGAGACTTGCTGCTCTGGAGTCGGGATGGTCCAGACCACCGGAGCGAACTTGCTCCCACCGCTGGTCCCCGGAGAGTGGTGGAGCCTGAGGAGGCTCGTTTATCCTAAACCTGGTGTCCAGCGGTCGGCTGTTCGGACCGAGGAACCCGAGGGTTCCCAGCCATTCTGGAGATGAAAGATGACGTCCAAAGTGGAGCCAGGAGGGCGAAGGAAGAGCTGGTGATCATTCCTGGGTGACATGAGCGTGCTTGACCCACAGGGTGTGGAAGTGGCAAATGTCCGTACAGCCAGGGCCCATCTGGGCCTCCGTGGACAGCTCAAAGGTGGCGGCGTAGCTGAGAGAACAGCAAGGATGGGGTGGGTTCGGGTCCGGGGCTGGAGAGTCACCACGTGAGCTGCTGGCGCCCCGAAAGGACGCCGGGGTGCGAAGGAGGGCCGCGCGCTTCGCTGACGGGACCTTTCGCTCGGGCTTCCGGGCCCAGCAACCCCATCCCGCTGGGAGGCGCAGCTGCCGCGTTTCTTACTTGAGACTCTTGACTCAAAGCTGAGTTCTCTTGCGATGCAAGCGTGTGAGGAAAGCTGGAAAAGGTCTCCGCAGCAATAACTCATACTTTTTAAAATTGAATTCTTTATTGGTGCATTTTATTCACAGCTCACAATCACCCATAACATCGGGGAATTTGTACCAGTATCTGACACAAGTTAATTCTCATTTTTACCCACATCCTTATTAACCCACCCACGCCTCCCCAACCCCCTACACACATGCTCTTTTATTTTCTTTCAGTCATATTTATTCATTAATAACTCATACTTTTAGAAAAAGTAAGGTTATTGTCTTGTGCTCGTGTGACTACTGATCTAGCTTGACTTTAAATTAATATTTCTGATAAGCACATAACCCAGACTTTAGGAGGAATCCCACGTCCCAATTTCTGCCTCTTCAGTAACAGTTTCATGGGTTTTCCAGCTTTCTGTTATAACCAGTGCTCGAGGATACTTGGCGAAAATATGACCGCACCACCGTTTCGTTGCGCTGTTTCCATATTGGAAAATCTGACTGTTCCTTTTCCCTTTATTGTTTTCTTCACGTATGCCTATTTGCTCTCTTGGGAAACTCAACTCCTAAGAATCAAATAAAAGGAGAAGCGTTAAAAAATAAAATGACAAAAGCAATAAACCATAGCA
This sequence comes from Thryonomys swinderianus, assembly GCA_004025085.1. NCBI lineage: Eukaryota > Metazoa > Chordata > Mammalia > Rodentia > Thryonomyidae > Thryonomys > Thryonomys swinderianus. Next base: position 36,155 of record PVIC010013911.1, on the reverse strand, counting down.
TACATATGAGTGTAAGTTAACAACAGGGATACCTTAAAGAATATGTGCAAAATTAACATCTGGGAACCCACCCCGCAACTCAAGAGTGAATGTTATCAATACATGTGAATCTCTTCCTTTTCTTTTAAGGTACAACCATGCTCACATGTCAATCTTCTCCTAGTTTCTCTTCCCAAAGATAATCATTTTCTTGCATTTTGTGACTGGAATCCCTTATTACACTTACAGTTTAACCACTTATGCATTCCTTAAATACATATTTTAATTTTGAATGTTTTGACTTGTACATAAATGGATTGTACCCTATGTATTTTTCTGACATATTTTTATGTACTAGACAATACTCTGTGTTTCTAAGATTTATACTTGTGAGTACATGCTATTGATTTTCATTGCTGTAGAGCAATAAATAAAACTTTGAGTAAATATACCACGGTTTATTAACATTACTGTTGAGATTTCAGATATGTCGAATTTTCTTTTTTTCTCTTTTTGCAGTACCCGTGATTGAACTGTAGCGCTGTGCTTCCAAGGTAGGCACGATAGCACGTGAGCTAAATCCCCAGCGCAGATACGGCTAATGCTCCATCCATGCGTGGTGCCGATGTGCCTGTACCCTGGTGTATGCATGTCAGTGTTTCTCTAGGAGTGAAATTTGGCTTGTGTCCACGCTGTGGATGTTCAGAACTAATGGATCCTTTCCACCTGTGGGGTGTGTATTGGAAACTCGGGCATCCTAGAGCAGCCCAGAGAATTTCCTGATGCCATAGTGGGAGAAAAGACCAGAGGGCACATGTATGCAGCCAGTATTCTCAATTCCTCTTCTGTGATGTTAGCTGCTGACTCACCTATGAGAGAAAAGTCTCTTCTGCCCCAGGTGGGAGCCATGGAGGCTTGAGCATTTCTTGACTTGGGGGTGGGATGTGCATAGTGACAACCAGGTGCACTCCCTAGGTTGCTGAGTGACATTTTATGACAGCACACACAATGATGAAGGGAACACATATTTACTAAAATAATCAAACATATTAAATAGCTTGTCAGGTTCCTTTATGGGCGGTACTTTGGTATGTCCTTTAATCGCCATAGCCACTATTGGCCACAGCTAGTATTGTCCCCATTATGCAGGTGGGTCAGTTAAGGCTCCCAGAGGTTCAGTCATTTGTTCAAGGTCATTGCCAGTGATAAGGAGGGTGAGATTTCAGTCTTGCCTCATCCTTTCTTTTCATACATGATAGTGTCTGCGGCCTGCTTGATGCTCCAGAAATATTTGTGAATAACGAAGGGCAGAAGTATGGGAGTTTTGTGCTTAAAAGCAAAACTAAACGAAGGAGGAACAGGAACCGAACACAGCTCTGGGGGACTGCAGCGGCTGGGGGAGTAAGGGGATGTTGTAAACTCCTTTGGGGAGGAGGTGGAAGAAGTTAGAAACCACTGAGCTGGGCAGCCAAGGGATACTGAGAGCCCACAACACGGACCTAGTATCCAGGCACGGCTCTCGACAGAAATGATTCTGGGACTTGGCTGTGGTCACTAGGGGCCTAAGGAGGGAGCTCACGTCTTGAACCCTAGGTGTTCTCACCATTTTGGTCCCTGCAATCCATTCCTAAAGTTTCTCCATTATTCCTTACAGCCTAACACAGGTCCGTATAATTAATCAAGGGAAAGCAAACCACTGTTTGGGTAGGACTGCTGTCACGAACTATTGATGCTTGGGGGGAAGAGGTAGAGTGTCTTTTGTACAATCTCACTTGATCTGAGATTTTCTTGTGCAAGGTCTCTCAAAGCAGGCTCTACCACTACTTCAAAGAATAAAAGGACCAAACTGTTTAATAATAGTAAAGATGTGTGTACACACACACACACACACACACACACACACACACACATGTTGTATATAGGTGAAGTATATATATTTAAAAATTTTCAGACCTAGCCGGAAGATGTAAATTCTGTCTGGTAACAGGGGCCCCTTGGGTTAAGGTTCTTTGTTCTTTTCACTTTCCTATGTTAGTGATAACAATACAATGTACTGAGCTGTATTTTATAAAGCATGAAAGTACATGGGTCTATCATTGCCTATATACACTTGAATGCATTCTATAAAAATTATAGCTGAGTGTGAAATGATGCCTGTAATCCCAGTCATCGAGGAGACCAGGAAGGAAGGTCACAAGCTCAAGCCCAAGCTGGGCAACTTAGCAAGACCATGCATCAAAATAACAACTAAAACAGGCTGTTCATATAGCTCAGTACTAAGGCCTTGTGTTCAAAATTCAGCACTGCCAGAAAATAAAAAGAGAAAATATTTATTTTAAATAGTATTATATATTAAAACTTTAGAGTGCATATGGAAGTACATACATGTATTGTTAACAATCATATACACTTATGCTCATTTAAATATATACTAGACATATAAATCTATACTTAAATGTACGATATACATTAATGTGCTTTCGCATGGAAATCTAGGGGATGGTCCATACGAAGTGACTGACAGGGAAACAAAGCTGGAGGATTAGAGAGGAAGAGGTGAGGGTTCCGCCTCCTGCCAGGCACTTGAGCCTGATCTCCTGGCAAGCCAACCAGGTATGGCTTCAAGTGCTCTTTGCTGGGCATATCAGCCTTCCAAGTCTTGCAAAGCTGCGGGCTTGTTAATCTAGAAGACTGTGCAGATGGACTAACTGAAGCTTTAGTCATTATACTTAATTGGACGAGTGGCCCTCTGAGCTGTCTATAAACTGTGTGTTCACAGTGAAGTAATTAATAACGCCACTTCCTTTCGAGAGACATATCATTAGCCATTATTTCTAGAAACATGACATTGATCTCTTTATTCAGAGAGGTAATTGCAGGTTTCTGAAAAGAGTGTATGGTTTACCCAACAATTCCCCACAAATGACATCATCTCTGAAAAGTAAAACCCACCAAATCTGTCATTTTGAATCCATAGTTGGGATTTTGTTCCCTAGGTGGTAAAAGAAGACTCTGGAAAAAAAATAATGAACTATTTTAGTATAGAAATGAGGGAAAAAGATAAGGGTGTTTTTAAAAAAGATATTATTAATTTCTTTAAGGCTCTTTGAGAGGGTTGAATTCAACCTTGTGAGGATTAAAATAAGAAGTAAAACAAAGGAATGATGAAAAATCTTTTTAAAAGCATTGCAACTACCTTTGATAACAGTTTTCTTATTGTGTCTTATGCTCAGGAATGAGTTCATTTGATGTAAACATTAATCTTTGAAAACCCACATATTCCAAAATCCAATTCTTAACTTTAAAAAATGTGACAGCAGAGGACTTGATAATGATCGGCTTCCATACTGTTGAGCAAGACTTAAGGGAGAGTTTGGGATTCATATTTGCTAAGACCTCGAGCTGACTTGCTGACTTGCTGATTTACCATCAATAGTTTTGCTTTCAATGTCTGCATTAAATTGAAAAATTCTAATTGCTACGTTTCACTTTTTTGGTATAAAGGTAATAGTTGGGTTAAAGAGAAACAAGAGCTTTATTCATTTGGATTATTTTCTTGCCAGTTTCAGACCCTTAACAGGTTTGTAGAACAACAGGAGTTCTGTGCCCCGTTAGCAGCACGTAGAGTAACAACATGAGTCCATTTGAGAAAGAAAGGTTTAACGACTCTGAGGGAGTCTACTGCATGGTAATCTTCCTCCACACATTTCTGCAAATTTTACATGGTGAAACTTCCAAGCATTGATGAATTTTCCAAACTGTTGTTCTTATAAGCGTGTTTAGCCCTTGGTTCCCTCCTTCGGGGAGTAGCTTTCCATATGGAAACCACAGAGTCTCTAATAAAACAGTATTTCTCAACTACATTAGTGGGAACACTGAATGCGCAAGACTGTGTATTTTCTCTTCACTTGGGAAGAACTTGAACACATTGCCATAGTAAAGGCTCTAAGAAATCCTGTGTATTTTAAACATTTATAATAATGGATTAAAGCCAAACAATTTTGCTTGTTTTTTATAATCCTTATTAACATCATGCTGAGAAAAGATTTCTCAAAATCCCACAGAAGTATTGGTCTAATTGGCTTCTTTTTGGAGCCTATGGCGTTTTTCTTCTTTTCAGGTAAGCAGGAAAATCGTTTGACTATGGAATTACTGATTAAATATGAAAACTTGAAACTTGGAAATTATTGAATGTCACAAGTGTGAATTCATTTCTCAGGCATACAATAATTTTCATTATTGGTCAAAGCTAGCGAGATAATATTGACAAGATTGAATTGGAACCAATCTGTAAAGAGAAAGCAGAAGATATATTTCCAAAAACAGTTTAAACCAGCAATACATTAAGGTTCTTGAAAAATTCAAATTCTTAAGAGCAACTTGCTGAAAGAAAATGTCTCACTTAAATCTTAGGTTCAAATAAATAAAGAATTTAAAAATGATTCTCAAATGCTTAGGTAATTATTTTAAAGGCAATACTAAAATGTCACTTAATGTCTCAATACCAAATGAGTAAATTGTTGAATTGGATAACTTGGCATTTTAAGGTTTGGAGACATGGAGAGAGTATTTATAGCTTAGGGCTTTAAAACGACAATCTTATGATGAATTTGGTTAGCATTATTAAAAGCCACATCTTAAATATCTATGCTTTGTTAAATATATTAAATTTATTAGTACAATTGTCTGTTGGATTTTATTTTTAACCTGGCAGGAGCACGAGCATTTTAATCTAAATTTAATCTAAATGCTCAATTTTATCTCCAAATGCTTTACTTAGTTAATTATGCAGACATACTTTGCTAATGCAGCGAAACAACTCCATCCATGATGTACTTTGATGCCTAATTATCTATAAGAATGGAAAATCCTTTGATTAAAGAAATCACTCCCATTAAGAATCAAAACTCAATTTTTCTCTCCCAAATTCAGCCCCCAGATGTCCTTGTTCATTCACATGTAGTTGGGCTGGGCAGGAAAGCAACATCTCAGCAGAGTCCTGAGCCAGCGCTGGACAAAAGCACGGCGAGGTGTCCCCGAAGGAGAGGGTTCTGGGGTTTATTAGTTTTAGGGATATTAGAATGTATTGATGAAACTAATGCTTTCCTAATGTCTTGTATTATTCTACGTGTGGCAAATAAACAGTGAAAGTCTTCTAAAGGATATTTAAATTAAACAAATAAATTCTGGCTACATCAAGTTAGTAGATCAAGATGGTTTTCGTTTTTCCTTTCCTGCCTTGGTGGATCTGATAAAATCAGAAACTTCTCTACCCTTTGGATTTTTAAGTAGGAAAGAAAGACCAGATTAAGGCTTGGATGCCTCTCCCTGGGCCCACTGAACCCGAACCAAGTGGCTGCGGTCTGCAGAAACAAGAGCTCCTTTGTCGTCGTCATTAATCAAACCCACCAAGCCAGATGAATGGGAAGCATTTTTTAAAGTAAAATAATTCACTAGAATTTGGATGTGTTTCTCTTTAATTAGTTTGATGAGCCCTAAGTCTGAAGACTTGTCAAACACCTGGTCCTAACCCTGCTCTACTGACCTAGGGGGAAGAGCTGGGGAGAGGCAGAAGGAGAGGCAGGTGGAATTAGCTGAATGACAACCCCTTTCTGTGCAGCCTGTGCTCCAGATGAAAAGAGTCATTACCACAACGATACTGCTAATTATACTGTCATTAAGATATGTCTTTGGTTTGCCATGGTGAAGGGGCCTTGCTTTTAGACAACATGATCCAGGAGACAGTGAACACGAGGCACCCTGGAAGGCATTTAACCCTTTCACTAGATACTACATTTGTCTCCAAACTTGAACTCAAAGGCTTGTGATTTGCTTTGCATCATTCTGCGGCCAATGGACATGCAGTTTCCTGGGGAACGTATCTTTAACCCTCTCTACCCTCCTGGACACACATGAGCAAGCATCAGCACTCTGGCGTCCCAAATTCTAGTGTGGATTTGTAAAAGCCAGAGGGACGACTGCAAAATTTAGGTTAGAGAGCAGGGAGTGGTGTGGCTCAGTGGTTGTGAGTTTAGGTTGTAGGGTCTGACGAGACCCCGGTTTGAATTTCAGTCCCACAATTTGCTAGATCTATGGCTTTGAGCGGGAAGTTCTGAGCCTAGGTTTCCTTATCTGTAAAATGGGGTCCATAATAGTACTTGTCCCACTAAGTTGTGAAGAGGACACAGTAGACAATTTATTCAGAGAGCTCAACATGAGAAACAGCAAGCACTGGGAAAATGGTTATGAAGTGATAGTCTCTGAAACACTAGAGGTAAAGACGTGTTCCTGAAATTACTCTCTTTTTAGGAGCAGCTGCCTAGGCTGTTGAGTCTCCCTAGACATACCTGTTTCTGGATGTTAGATGCTAGGAGCTTTCTGTAGATTCTTTTACAATTTGTCTAAAGAGGGCTGAGCAATCAGGTCAGTTCTTTATTTCCTGTCTGTCCAGCTGCTGTGAGTATAGTAAGCTCCTCAAAACTGCTTGAGTATAGATATCCATGCCAACATTTTTTCTAATAGGAGTAGTGCACTTTACGCTGGTGACCTATGGTGAGCGAGAATGATACCAGAAAGAATCTCTGAATATTTTCAGGACTTTACTCTTTAGAACAATGAACCATGCTGCCCAAAGGGGGTCATGGATTTTAGTATGAATAAATCCAATACTGTTGACATATTTAAAAACTATATGCACCCCAGACTTGACTTGGCACTAAGATTTCATAAAAATTTTTTATTTCATATATTCTTCATACATATAAATGGGTTTTCATGTAGGAGAAGAATTTGAAGTATTTGGAAGAAAAACATTGTATTTCAAGTATTCTTATACTTTATTGCATTCTTTTATATGTCTGTGTTGAACAATAGTCTAGAGAAACCACAATTTGAACTATTGCAAAATAAGTCAGTCTTGAATTTCACACTTAAAGGGTGTGGATTTTTCATGAAGCATAATGAAAAGCACATATTGGGAGAATTTATTTTGATGATATATACCAATGAAGATCCACTGTAGCAATACTGTGAAGCAAGTCCACAGTAGGCTTCACAGGAGTGGATATCAACAGAAGCCTTATATACAAACCCACAAGCACAAGTATGTGCACAAACACAAAAATGCAAATTTTATGCAAAGATTTTATATGTGTGTGTGTGTATGCATGCCCCCATAGTAGATGATCATTATTGTTCTATCTCTCTGTCTTGAGGATTTTCATAGGATGAAATTATTTTTTTACTTTAAAATCCCTCCTATCATTATTTTAAACTCTACACATTTTTGTTGATTTTAGTGTCTTGCCAAATTATTATTGATCAAATTATTATGATCTTTGAAGGGTAGCTAAATCCATGAGCTAGTTAATTTCTACAACCATGGTAAAGATGACATTGTATTGCCATGAAGTTTAATTAAAATAGCAGACTTTGTTTAATCCTTTTATTAAAAAAGCTTCCTGCAATGCAAGTAAAAAGTTTATATAAGAAAACAGTTAATTTTTGAGATGTTTGAATATCTTTTGTGTTCAAATCTCATAAACATAGGATTTTATCAATCCATTTTCCCCTTAGAAGGCAGTTTTCCACCTATTTTGTAGAAAAAGTGAGCCTGAAATTCGCTTTAAGAATAATTAGGGCCCTAAAATGTACGGTTGCTCTCTGAAAACTCTATCTCCGAGCTCTTTTGCAATACAAGTTAATTAACTGGATTTAGATATTTGCAAGATGATATATTTAATGGGATTACTGCTCATATAATGTTCTCAGTGACTGATTTGCAATCTAAGCTCACGGAACCGAGTACTGAATTTCCAGCTCTTTGAGAGTTAATGTTGTGTTAAGGAAAAGTACAATCTGAACCTCATTGTTCGTGAATAGGTGAGTTATTCCCGTGAAATGGAGCTGGGCCCTGTGAGGGCGACGGCAGGCAGATGCGTGCTCAGAAGCGTGCAAACCATCACATTCCAGCAACTGCCCCAGGTAGCTGGATCCCCGCACCTGAACTCCTGACAAGTTCAAGGCAATTGGGTGTCTCGTCAAAATATAATGGTCTATTATTCACAGTCTGTCTCCCAAGTGGGATCAATTAGATGCTTCTGCTCCACAGGCTTAAAGATAAATAGTCATGTTTTGGTTGGTTGAGAGTTAAAATGAAACCATACATAACCATTCTGCATCCCTAGTCCTGGCCGATGTGAATGCTGCATGTTCTAAATCCATCTATCAATGCAGGCATTCAATATACTAGAGACTGTTTTTAACAGACTTTGGAAAGGTAAGTGATAATTTGCTTGGGGGCAGAAAGTCACCAGTAGAAAAATGACAGCCTTCCCAACAAAGCAAAACCAAGCAAAACAACAAAGCACAGAAAGAAAGAGAAAACCCCTTCCCGCTCAACCTGCTTTTGTCTCACTAGCTCTTTTTTTGTTAAACAAATATATTTCTCCCTGTCAACTGGGTTCAGTCTAGTTTTATGACTTCACTCATTGAACATGACATCCCTAATGAACATCATTTAAGTCTTTCCAATGGCAGGACCACTCTGAAAATAGAGTTTTTACTAAAATGTTGAAACTTTTATTACATATATAAATATTAGCTCAGTCAAATCATTATTAAGAGAAAATTTAAACTTTCCCTCAATGGAAAGGATGTGTAATGGTACATTGAATTTCTCATTTGCGATGAAACTTGGTGGAGCAGTTCTCCTACCTAACCTAGTAAGATCATTTGCAGGAACCCAGGCGGCAGCTTGGACTTTACTCTGATTGCTGCTTAAAACCCTCCAGCAAAAGGATGGCTTCAGAGGAAGCAGCTGTCTGTAGTGCGCACAGACCGCTTCCCCGGGACATTAGCTAGGTACTCACGAGGACGCGCTGTCAGGCAAGACTCAAAGTACAGCTTGAACAGAGGTGTCAAAAATCCAGAGAGCAGAATCGCCAAACGCAAGGACTGAGGAGGCCACAGCCACAAGGTCGTCTGGCCTGACTTCACTCAGTGAGCAGCAAGCTGTTGCCCAAGGAGGTGAGCGGCTTTGCTGAACGGGACAGTTCTGGCTCTCGGTGCCATCTGACTCCCGAGGCCTCCGGTGGGAGGAGAAGGTACGAGAGGAGGAGGCGCACGAGGGAAGGAAGGATCTGACCTCTGTTCTTCCCTCCTTTATGCTGAGCAGAGTCAGCAGCGGCTGGCTTGTGCCCTCACATGCCCCTCTGCCTGCCACCCCCACCTGCCGAAGGGGTGTCATTTGCCAAAAGTGGCGGGGAGTCTAGGGGTTACTACCCACTCCTGTAACCTTGCAGGGATTCAGTTCTGCCTCTGAGGACTCCTAACTCTTCCATCGCCTGCCCTCCTGATTTTCTAGCCGTCTAGGATTTTCTAGGCCGCCGTGACCTTCTTTTCTAATCTGCCTTCGCCGTGGCCTTTGCTGCTTGTCTACTTCTTCCTGTGGGGTTGGCTTTGGAGGTTCATGGAAAGAACTATTTTCCTACCTTATTGAACTTTTCCTAAGTCAGGAGAATTGGCTTCAACCTTCTGCCCTTTTCACCTCATTAGCCAACACAATTCCCTTAGATCTCAGCTCATTTTCAAGCCCTTCCTGACCTGTGGAACCAGGTCAATCCCTGTATCAAAGTCCTTCATAGCATCATATGTCTCTGCCTGTGGCACTTGACCAAATGTGATTTTATATGCTTGTATGTATATACGTACTCATATATGTGACTTTATATGTATCTGTAGAATCGAAGGACCTTATATGTGTTTTTGTCCTTGATACAATTTTATATTCTGGAGTAGTCAAGGTTTACAAGAAACTGCAATATGAGTACTAAGAATTCCTGTGCATCCTCCATCCAGCTTCTACCAACAGCCACAATTCAGCATTGAATCCATCTGGACTGATTTTTGTTTAAATTATTGCTTCAACATCATTACCTATTATTTGATTATTTAGGGTTTTTAAATCTTCTTGGTTCAGTTTTGGTAATTATGTGTCTGTTTCTTATGAATTATCCAGTTTATTGGCATACAGTATTATGAAGTAGTTAATGCTTTTTTATTTTGGCAGTGTCCATTGTGATTTCAACTTTTTAATTTCTAATTGCATTTATTTGAGTCTTTTCTCTTCTTTGGGGGGTTTGATTGGCTATGGGTTTGTCCTTTTTGTTTATTCTTTGGAAGAACCAACTTTTTTTAAATTGAATTCTTTATTGGTACAATTTATATACATCTCACAATCACATATAACATTGGGGAATCTGGACCATTGGAACCAACTTTTTAATTTATTGATTCTTCATCTTTTTTGTCTCCATCTAATTGATTTATAATTTCCTTTCTTGTTCTAGCATTGAATTTGACTTTTACTTCTTAAAAATCTTTGTGTTGAGGTGCATCCTTAGCTCATTTACTTGGCTCATTCTATTTTTCGGATGAAAGCACAGACATAAACATCCCTCTGAAAACTGCTTTCATTGCGTCTCAAAGGTTGTGGTATGTTGTGCTTGCCTTATCACTGTTTGTTTCTTAATTTCTTTTTTGAACCTATTGTTTATTTAAGAGTGCATTATTTAGTTTTCATGCATTTGTGCAGTTTCTATGTTTTCCTTTGTTGACTTCAAGTTTCACTGCAGTTTGATCTCATAATATGTAAGATATAATTTCAGTTTTTACTTACACCTTCAATAATTTATGTAAGGTTAATTTATTAGCTAGCATGTAGTCTGTTTTGGAGAAAGTTCCATGTTCTGCTGAAAAGAATGTGTATTTTGTCATTGTTGGGTGAATGCTATAGATATCTATTAAGCCTATTTGTTTGCAAGTTTTGTTCAATTTTGATATTTCTTGGTTGATTTTATTTTTTGTCTACTCAATCTGTCTATTTATGGTAGAAGGGTATTAAAGTCTTCCAGTATAATTGTGTTTATGTTTATCTTATCTTTCATGTCCCCTGGTATTTGTTTTGTGAAACTGGATGCACTGTTGCTCAGTGCATATATGTTAATAATTGTTATTTCCTCCTGCTGGATTTTTTTCCTTTAACCAATACAAAATGACCTTTTTTGCCTCTTTGGGTCAGTTTTGGCTAAATCCACTTTGTCTATATATAGGATAACTAAACTTACTTTTTGGTGGGTTCCTGTTGCCTTAAAGTTTTTTCTATCCTTTGATTTTAAGCTATGAGCTCCTTTTTGGGTTAAGTGTGTTTCTTGTACAGAACATACTGTTAGATTTTGTTTCTTGGTACATTCTCCCAGTCTGTGTCTTTTGATTGGGAAACAGACTATTCACATTGAGTTATTACTGATAGGTATTCACTTATTTCTGTCATTGTCTTATTTTTCTGTTGCTGATTTCCTCTTTCCCTTTTACTTAACTGCTCTCCTTATTTGGTATATTCATTCTCTTAGATTTTTATCACTGTTAGCTCCATTGTCTCTAGGGTATCATTGAGAATTTTTGGAGTGCTGGCTTGTTTGGTGATTATGAATTTCTTTAGATGCTCTTTATCATGGAAATATCTTATTTCTGCATCAGTTTGAAAGATAGTTTTGCAGCTTGTATCAGCCTGGGTTGAAAATTGTTTTCTTTAGGGGTTTGAAATACTTCACTCCAACTTTTTCTGTCCTTTAAGATTTGTGTCAAGGAGTCTGCTGTAATTCTAATGGGTTTATGTTTTTAAGTGATGTGCTGTTTTTATCTAACCACTTTTAAGAATCTATTCTTCAATTTGGCTTTTGAGATTTTGATATTAGGTGTTGTGGAGAAGTGTTTTTCTGAACATGGTTATTTGGAATCTATATGCCTCACTTATCTGTATATTAAATTATTTTCCTTTATTGGAAAAGTTTTTCACTATTAATCCTGTGAGCAGGGCTTTTTTTTTTTTTTGCCATTTACAGTATCTTCTGATTTTTCACTAATTCCAAATAACTTAGACTTCTTTGTGTCACCTAGGAATGCTGAATCCATTTCTCATGTTCTTTTGTTGTTACTAAAGTATCTCTCATTAACTGGCCACTGACAGCTGTGTCTTCTAGTTGACACTTTATCCTCACATATGTTACTTTTGCTGCCCATACTTTTGATAGAATTTGTAATCTCTTTAATTTCTATTCACAGCCCTTTTATGGGTTCTAGTTCTTTTCGATATTGGCCATTCATATTTTGCATCCTTTTGTTTAGATCTGCTAGCTTTTATCAGTATCTTCAGTAGGCTCACTGGTTCCTTTGTTTATTTGGCCTATTATCTGTTTATTTAAATCTTCTGTGAGGTTTCCAAACGCCTTACTGATTTAGTTCGTAATTTCTTCTTTTATAATATTGAGTAATTCAGCTGAGTAGCTTTGGCTTCCTGTCCTTTGTTGCTCTATGGATCGGCTTTGGAGGAATTGCAAGTTTTTGGCAGCATTTTATTACCTTGTGTTCTCATGTTTCTATTTTTTGTTTGATTTATATTGAATCTTGTGGGTTGATTATTGTAGAAAGATTTCTTGCTCATAAAGAGACCTTTTTAACTAATGTCTACTTTTTGATGGTGTCCCACAAATATGACTATTAACCTTTGCACCTGTGCCAGGAGCCAACTATCTCCATTTATTTGGGATAGGAGCTAACAGTATGTTTGTTCTACTACCCAGTTCTTCAGGAAAGGACAGCAGTATTGCTAATGACCTCAAAGTAATCCATATGTTGGCATCTCAAAAAAATTAATTAATAACAACTATTTTACCTTAGTTGTAATAAAAGCAACATCGATTATAGCATCAAAGAAAATATTAACAGAACCTAAGGACCAATACCACCCTTAACCATTGAAGAGAGATCTATAATTATACTATGAAGATAAGCCAAATATTAACATACTGTTGTCAGACAGTAAATATCTATTAAATGGAACAACTTTAGTTCTACTGACAACATCCACCAGCAATAGTGTAAAATTAGCTAGCTCTCTAGAGATTCATACATCTTAGGAGTTATACTGGTCATGGTAGAGAGAATGGGAAAACGGATGATGAAAATATAACATTTAAATAACGAAATATGTAAAGGAGCACAGAAAGGTGACACGGGGGATATTATTGAGTAGTAAAAGGCAGTCAATAGTGTTGGAAAACAAGAACAAGAAAGGAAAGATCAGAGTGAGATAGAAGAAATGAAACAAAGAACACAAGTTAAAAGGGAAAAAGAGGAAATGGAGCAAAAGGAACTGAAAGGGTGTATTTCCCTTCCTCCTCTTTTAATAGCCCGTTGCTTCCTGCCTGCTGTGCCACGAACAGTCCCCTCTGCCGAGGCCCCTCTGCCGTGTCTCACTGCTGTGGGGCCAGCTGACTGGGGCTGAAGGCTCTGCAAACTCTGAGCCAAAACCAACCTGCCCTCCTTTCACTTGCGGGTGTCAGGCATTATGTCCCAGAGACCAGAAGGTAGCTGAGACATGGGGATTTTTTTTTATAATTTCTCTCTGCAGGAAATATTTTCTTGCCTAATTTAGAGTTATTTTATGACTGCATCTGACGACTTTTGGAGTTGCTTCCAGAGCTGGGCATGCATATGAAACCATTCTTAGTTCTCAACCTCCGGTTTGGGCAAACAGTTAAACACAGCATGCTTTATTGAGTTTTACAAGTTACTTAAAGGCATGGGGTGAAATATGCGCTCCTGAAGCCAGTACATCCTTGAGAACCAGTTTCTAGGGAAATAGATTACATTTTTCTATAGGAAGGTAAAGCAAGGAGAAATAGATACGGCTCATAAAACACATTACAATGTCATAATGTATGCATTTTATTCACATATGAAATGTTGGATTAGTGACAATGGTAACTTCAATTTTATTCTGGCCTCCTCACTAAGAAAAACAGAAACTCATAAACCTTTTATTAAATACCAGACAAAGAAAGGAAGACGAAAGCATGAGTGAAAAACTCACTGAATTGGAACTAGTAGAAACAAATTCCCATTTCCTTTGACTATTAGAATTTACATCATGCTTTTATTTCCATATTAAAAGCCTCTCATTCATATCATGATGGATTAAAATAGACTAACAAGAAAAAGAATAACCAATAAAAATAATTTGTGGTATTCCAAGCCTCTGCTGGGTAGTTCCTGGTAGATATTGAGACTGATGTTGGTATCCATAGTCATGTAGCATATAATAATTTAATGTAATACTTGCAGATCTTTTGTTAAATGTTATTGGACTGTTTGTACTTCATTGGGATGCACTAAGGTGTAACACAGACCCTGGCTTATAGGAGCTCTCCATACAACTTGGTAAATGAATGAGGACTGATTTTCTCTGAATAAGTATTATAATATGGAATTGCAGCTAGGCACTGGGTATGGAATCATGGGAAGGAGGAAGGAATAAGTAGTGTTCATTAGAGGACATAGTATGTCCCATGTGACAGACTAGATAATTCTGTGGATCCTTTCACTTATATGATATAGTAACTCTTACAACAGAAGGTGTTTGAAACTTATAAGTGAAGGAGCCAAGTTTTAGGGAGGTTGAGTGAATTCCTCAAGGACAACATTGGAATCAATGTCTACGTGATATCAAACCTCACTCTTCAGGGGCCGGGGATTTAGCTCTGTGGCACTGTGCCAGCCTTACAAGTGCAAGTTTCTGAGTTTAATCCCTGGTAGTGGACAAAAAAAAAAAACCCAAAACCTCACTCTTCTGTTATATCATGATAGGGATAATCAGGACTTCAGCACTGATGAGCTCTGTGACCTTTCCTTCTTTCTCCCTTCTTTTTAAAAAATAAGTTTGATTTAGATTTCTAGGGGAGGGCTTCAGACAGGGTATTTTGCAAAGCCTCCAGGTGATTCTGATCCAATCTGAGTATCCCTTACTGGGCTAGGATAGGGTGCCTTCACATGCAAGATCTACAGTCCCTGTATTTGGGATAAAAAGCAGCACAGACAGTTCTTCCATTTGATGCAACAAAGAGAGAGTGTCTGCCAAAGAAAATGACACTGAGATGACACTGTCTTTGTCTTTTGCAAATGCACAATTAGTAGGGGTGGGCGTCTCCATTGCTTAAATGCCTATAAGAAAGCTGAGTCTATGTGGATAAAGCAGGAAAAAGTCACACCGTGTGAACTAGGGAGTCCCCTTGGGCCGATAGGAATTGAAGAAAGTGTAGGAAAGTTTTGGCATGCAGAAGCCGAGTGCAGCTGGAAAACGCAGGCCTATGAGAGGCAAAGCAGCAGGACCAGTTTCAGAGCGGAGGAGGAAGAAGATATGGCAGGGTTGTTTCGGACCATGTTACAAAGACCCTGCAAAAGAAGCAGAAGTTTTTGTAGTCAGTTTTATAGGAACAGATGGAATCTATTGAACATTTGAGGCCAGAAAATGAGTTAAATCTGACTCTCGACTTGGTGATACGGCCTGGTGTATGAAGTGGGTCCTGGGCTGAGGCAAGAGGAAGACACGAGGTATGTGAGCCAGGAGTTAACTGTCCAGCTGTTAGCCAGGAGCTGACTCTTAACACATCAGGGACGGAGATCCCTAATCTTATTTTTAAAGGAGCAGGAGAGAGGAAGCCACTATGGGGCCTTTAGAAAACCAGCATATAAGAAACAAAATAACCCATTAAAATTCAACACAATACCCTGAATTCCTGTTAGTCATTTTTGAATAGAGAAACAGGCATTGGTTACACAAAGATAAGGCCAAGATGCTTAACAGCAGGTAATTGAGATGCTCGGCGAGTGGAAGGAGGAAACGGGGCCCAGTCAAGATGACTTTTGACTTGGCTGGGGCAAGCATGTAAGGTGCATCCAGCATGCATTCCGGGTTGTCCCTCTGTCGCCACCAATTTAAACAAACTCTTCAGTGTCCTTGTGAATTTGCATCGTGACATGTTAGGAGAGAATAGAGCTTCAGTGTATTCATGAGCAAGTGGCCAGGTCACCTCTGCAAGCAAATACTTTACAGAATCAGACTACTGGCCTCTGCCGCTGCCCCGAAGCGGGCACACGTTAACTCCTTCAGAGCAGGCCCTGAAAAGCTTACATTCAGGACACATTAATCTGAAAACAAGTGTACTTTTGTGTCCAGGGAGGATTCTTTTCATAGCCATCAATTTAGTACATCGATAGACTGAGATTCTAGCTTCCCTATCAGGTTCCCCTCCAAGCTGAGACCCCTCAGCAGGCCAAGGTGCTTCCTTTAGACTAATCTGAAGCTGAATGTAGTGTGTATCCATCCGCTCTGATCCTTCCCCACCGTCGTGAACACTCTCACTGCTCTTCCCCTCAGTGACAGGCGCTGAGTTTCTGGGGAGGAAAAACTGAGCTCCAGGCAATATGAATCAAACTCTGTCAATAGGTGTTATGCGAGGCCAGAAGAAACACATGCATACACGCGCGTGGGCTAACACACATGCACATGTGCCCATAAAACCTGGACACACACATTCTCTTCTGGATTGCCAGATATGATATTGCTGATTATGCCACTCTGAGTGATAGATAGCTATTTGCCAGCCTATAGCTACTTTCTACCTGGAGTTTTCTGAAGATTTCTGTATTGCTTTGGGCTAAAGTCTGCCATAATTGGGGAAAAAGACTTTTTCTTCTGTATCCTTGGGGTGCCCACAACCATGAACATCCAGAACTAAATCTGTTTTGTTGGGTATTTTTTTAGTTTTTGGTTTTGTTTTGCTACCTTGTCTTCTTAGCAAAGAAATTAGAAGTATCTAATAGAAATTTCTATTTATAGTGGATATTTATATTTTACAATACAAATTTCTATGTTTTATGCCAGTAATACTTTAGGAATCATATGCTCCAATTTGATGGTAAAAGGAATAAAAGGAAACAAAGCTTATGTGTACAGGGGTGTGGGGGATTGAAG
Source organism: Thryonomys swinderianus (assembly GCA_004025085.1). Classification (NCBI taxonomy): domain Eukaryota; kingdom Metazoa; phylum Chordata; class Mammalia; order Rodentia; family Thryonomyidae; genus Thryonomys; species Thryonomys swinderianus. Next base: position 19,303 of record PVIC010013911.1, on the reverse strand, counting down.
GGGTGATGGGGAATGGGAAAAAAGTAAGAATCAAGATATATCATGTGCAGGTACAAATTATCAATGATGAATGAGATCCTAATATTCCTAAACTGTGGACCAATAAATTTAATGAAGAATGTTCCTATTGTTTTATTGATAATAATTCTAAAATAATATTATCAATGAATTGAGCACTTCCCATGAACCAATACAGAACTATGCAATTCACCTGTATCAGCGCTTATCCCTGTGATGGCCCACTTGGTAGGAGATGAAGGAGACTGACTTTTGCAGGTCCAGGGTGACATAGCTTGCTGCAGCCATAGACTCAGCTCTAAAGCCATATCTTCCATGTAGCATGTCCCAGAGGCAACCTCGACAACTTCAACAAAGCTTCATCGTCTATTAGCCTTCAGCTCATGATTCAACAAGAGAGAGTTACAGTCATTTGTTCCATTTGGTTTGGAAAGGAGAAAGTTAGGTCATGAGAGTGGAACTCTCAGAGGTGGAATGAAGTCCTTGTAAAAGCCACCCCAGAAAGCTCTCTTGGTGATGTCAGCCATCTTGGTGATGTGGAATATAGAGAAAGCCCTCACCGCATTCTGACCGTGCAGACACCCTGATCTTGGATGGCTGACCTACAGAACGATGAGAAATCTATTTCTGTTGTTTGTAAAGTGTGTGGCGCATTTTGTTAAAGCAGCGGATGAAGAGAGCAAGGAATCTGCAGAGGTAATTAGGGCACATGTGAGTCAGCTGCTGAGAGATAATCAACAAACTGGCCACATCCTTTCAGATTTGAGAGTCAGAGAAAATGACTTGGGAAGGCAATGTCACAGAGGTGAACTGTTCCTAACATCTGCAGCATCTCTTGGGCTGGAGTAAAGAGAGAGAGAGAGAGAGAGAGAGAGAGAGAGAGAGAGAGAGAGAGAGAGAGAGAGAGAGAGAGAGAGAGAGAGAGTGTGTGTGTGTGTGTGTGTGTGTGTGCACACAAATATTGATGTACTTCCTCCCTCCTTCAACTTTCATTGAAAATCAGAGATCAGCTATCCATGGAATGATTGGGGAGTAAATTTAAGGACCAGATTAGGGAAGGAATACAACTTAGAGCGGAGCTTTGTATAACTAATCAGGGGAATGAGTATGTCTGTTTATCCTCCTGTTACATCCCCAGCATTTACTACAGTTCTGGTACTTGGAAAACACTCAGCAAATATTTATTAAATAAACCAATGAATGAAAGTCCAGGAAATCTCCTAGCAGTGACAGGAGAAATTTTCTTTGGCCACTTTCCTACCTGTCCGGAGACAGTCACAAGCACATGGTGAGGACACAGAGGCCCAAACAGGTGGGGCAAGGAAGTTCAGAAGGCAGAGAAGAGAGACCAAGCTCCATGCTCCTCCATAACCTGCTCCTTGGAGACCTTCAGTTCTTCAGCACTGAGGAGGGAAATGCTTGTCAGGGAGTTTTTGACCCAAGACCCGCACACTAGTGATCCTAGGAAGCCATTTAACCTTTCAACTTCCTGGTTTCCTCACTGAAGGAGGAAAACTGAAAATTAACAGTGACCTTTCTCTCTAGTAATTATGGGGATTAAATAAGCAAGACTTGCGAAGGCTTTTACAATGCCAGGTTCAGGCCAGAGAAAGTGGGTGCAGCAAAGAGCATTGCTCTTTGTGGATGGGTCACAAGAGGTCTATGCTAATGAGGAGAGTTCTTCATAGCATTTAAGTTTCAAGGCATCAGCTAGGAAGAGTTAGGCTGAGGGTATCAGATATTGAAGCAAGTAAAAGGAGTACAGATGAGAAAGAGAGACAGAAGGGAGCAATGACCTTGTTTTCAGTGATCCCTGTCTCTACAATGGTGTCAGGGAGACAGGATGCCCAAGTCTAATTCCTAGCTCCAAAGGGGAACAATTTACAACCATTTCTTACCCAAGATGGATCATCTCATTTTCAGATAATCTGAATTTTCCAGAACTAGAATTTTGAAGTAGGAATATTTTTGGAATCAAATAACCAAAACAAAGACCTGGAGTTAACTACCTACTTCCTTTCTAACTCAATATCCTTTTATTTTTGTTTAAAACAAAAGAAAGAACAAAGGAGACAGAACAAATAACTTTAACTCTCTCTTTTTGAATCATGAGCTAGAAAGAAGACCTCTTGGGGTAATGAAGCTTTGTTGAAGTTGTCAAAGTCATCTTTGGGTAATGGCACATGTGGACAGGACATGGCTTTTGTACTGATGAGGTGTATCCCTCTGAGCAGTTTCCCTCAAACTTCCCAGCCGCTCTCTCTCTTCATCTCCTACAAACTGGGCTGTCATGGGGCTACAGGTAGCTGGAGGTGAAGGGTGGACACTTGCTTTGATTCATGGGAAGTACTCTGCTGGCTAATATTACTTAAAATGTTACTCATGATGGTGAAAATTTCACCAAGGAACTCTTAAAAGAGAGATGCACAAAAATGACCAAAAGTGAAACACAAATCATAATTTCTCAGTTATTGTCTGAGGAGAAAAAGGATAGCTAGCATTAATTAAGAATGAGCAATCTGAACATCCATGGCTGGAGGTCCTGACATGGTATTCAAATAACTTCACAGGCAGCTCAGCCAGCAAGACAGTCCAAGGTTGGGTTTACTGCAACTCGCCCAAAGATCAGGTTACAGTGATTCCAGTTTATCCCAAGCAAGTTTCCCGTAGGCGATTGCACAGTGACTGATACAACATGTGGCTCCATCTAACGTTTGTGGTGAACCAACTCAGGTGCTTCTCTGCTAATGCACCGCTACATAAATTAAAAGAAATTTAGGTCCATTGTAATGGTGATTATGACTTGCACAAGAACAGCTAAAAGTTTTCAGTGTGAGCGATGGCCTTTGCATTGGAAGGACCATCCGTAGCTCACTTCCCTTTGAAGTCAGCACACATGATACCCATAAACCAGCTTCTCTGGCAGGTCTAAGTGGGAGATGTAGGATACAGAGAGTGCATTTAAATGAACAGCTTCCATTCTGTATGGAGATTTAATAAAAGTTTTCTCTAGTCATTAGATTCGGTTTCCAAAACGCAATTTAAAACCCAGGAATAACTTCAATAAAGTTTATATTAGAAAACAGGTTTATTAACTCTATAGGCACATAAGCTCTCATGATCAAGAGATATTGTATTTCAAACCCTTTCTCCAGCTTCTTCATCTTGCTCAAAAGAGAATGTGGGGATTAAAAATTCTACTTCAGTAAACTTTCATTGCGAGCTGGTTCCATGCCCAGTGCTGGGACAGGAAGGAGGAGAAACTAAGTAAATGCCCTCTAGTGACTCCCAGGAGGAATCCAGCAGGTGGGCTGGAGGCACCGGGTTAGAAGAGAATTCAGCTGGGGAGCATTCATTTCCCAGCAGGAAGATGGCATCTGTGCCTGTCTAAACAACGAGGCAGCTTGCCAGCGCCTTCTTTTGGGCTGGACTCTAATCTGACAGGCGTTGCACTGGAAAAGCTGTGTGGCTGGGCCAAGCTGATGATCCGTTCTGTTTCCTGGATCTTCATTTTAAAACCAATGGTAATAATAGGGCCACTGTCACGTGGTATCACTTACGAAGTCCTATAAGTGTCTTTACGTGGAGCACCCGGAGCACAGAAGGTCATTTGTGCTTTAGCCATGATTGCAGCTCTGAGCAGAACCGATGCACACACTGGAGTCAGAGCAATTGGTCCTGAAAAGGACAAGGGTACAAAATGAATCTGGTCTGCATTCTTGCTGCGATAACCACTATTCAGTGTTTAGTGACCGTACTTTCATTCATTTCTTATTGAAGATAAATGTGGCCAGAAATGCAGTAAACTTGTAAAATTACAATTTAAACACTTTAGTTTCTTTCTTTCACTTCCCCCTGCCCCACCCTACTCCTACACCGAGGTAACATGTCAACAATCTGGGGCGCATCCTTTCACATCTTTGTCTATGTTCCTACAGCCTCAACGAACATGTGAAACAGTACTTGCAAGGCCCATTTTTTGTTGAAATGTGGTCAGATTTTCCCCATCTCTCTGTAGCTGTGTAGGTTTTCTTTCCCCTTACTTAATACCACAAGTATAACTGCCTCCAAAGCAACTTGTAATAGATCACATTCATTTTTAGTGTTTATCTAAAGTTCTAGTTTTTAGCGATTAGGCAGAGTTCTACTACTCGTTCAACCATTCCGGCTTTGATCAATTCTCCCTTTGTCTCTGTATGCATGTGTGTACAATCTCATGAAAAGAACTAAGAAGTTCTTATTTCTAGGGATAATTCCCAGAAGGGACTGTGACTGCTATGTATGTTTTGAAATTTTGTGGAGGATTTAGGGAGGTGGGAAGGCAGTTGAAGGCATAGGCTTATCTCAAAAGGAATGAGATCATTCATCCAGTGTTCTAAGTCTACAAATATTGGTGTAGACCTGCATAAGAGAAGTGACTTGCTTGTGCCATATATCCAGAGACTACCAGACCTAAGTCCCCTCTGGAGAATAGACCACTGCTGTGTCTCACTTTCCATGTGAACAGAAGAAATAGCATTTGAACTCAGTCTCGAAGGATGCCCAGAGCATAGACAGTACAGCAGGATCTCAGGTAAGGCAGATAAGCGGGTATGCATCCAAGTGCCTAGAATATGAAGGAATGACAAATTTTCCTGGTTAAACATAGAGTTCTGGCAGAGGGCTCAGGATGGATGGTGCTAGCTGGTGAAGCCAGATGGCAGTTGGAGGGCATGCTTAGAAATTTAGATATTGTTGAGGAGGTTCTAGGGGAACTTCAGATATTAGGTTGACTGTTTTGCATGAGAGTTGGGAGAGATTAAGGTGGTGGCAGGTGACAGTGGAGGAGGTTTAAATTATTAAAGCAGTTGAAACCACAAGTCAAGGAGACCAGATAGGAAGTTGGAAGTAGAGACAGCAGGACATTCCCCAGGTTAAGAGGCATCCTAGCATTTATTCACTAGATACTCAATATATTGACTATGGTAGGTTCTCAATAAATACAGAAAAAGACATCCCAGAGGAGAAGCTGGTGATGTGCGGGAAGGGTACAGCATGACCACTGATGCTGAGTGAGTTGTTTCCAGTTTGCTATGCCATTGCTTGCACAGTGACCCACAGACAGACCAGGGTGCCCTCAGTCATACCACTTTGGAAACGGCTCCTCAACTTCTCAAGGATTACCCTGATCTCACATTTATGAAGTAAGATCTATTACATAAGGGACTATCTTTTATAGTCCCATGCTCTTGGCAATGAACAAACATCTCAGATTCCTCAAAAGAAAGCCGTAGTTCTATTATGAAATTAATTTTCCACTGACCCAGATCCAGGAGGCCGTTTGAAAGATAGGTGTTGATTGATGTGTGATGGTTTCCATCCAGGTTTTGTAAAGTCAGAGATCTGCAAATCTGCAAGTAGAAATGGAGTCTTTCTGGCAAAATTATTAATACTGTATCTTGGTGTTACCGGGTGATTGCTTTTCAACACCTGGGAGGACTTTTAAATGAACAATTCCTATTTATATCTCCCCCCTAAATAGCACTGGAACTCCCAGCCATCTTATAAAGTTTGGAACAGGTCTGCGCTGCCAGGTTTGAACTTGATTAATCATACAGAAAGTGCAAGCCCAGGCACATTACAATTATAGGGGGATCATGTCGCAAATGATCCAGGCACCTGAACTGAAGGAAGGTCTAAGTCCCGGGAGGCTGTGTGTGTGTGTGTGTGTGTGTGCACGTGCGTGCGCGTGTTTCAGAAAACAAAAATTTGAGGAATGCATCCAGAGGACAGTCTTGAAATCTGCAACAGTAGATGAGTCTAAGAAAGAATTAAGAGTGAAAAATGAGAATTGGATGAGAGAGACAGGACCCTGAGGACATGTTTCCATGGCAGCAGGAGAGTGGAAGGAGAGGTAGTGGAAAGAACAGAGCAGGAAGAGAGAACAGAGTGCAGACTCTTCAGCGAGGGAATGGAGGACGCCTTGGAGGTACTGAGCAAACTCCTTCTGTCTCCCCACCCCACAAAGGAGGGAACCCAGAATTGACTTGGAAAGTCAACCCAAAGCCTATTTCCCAACATCTGCTTTCATTTCTCCAGGCTGTACTGTTAGAGGCCCACACCTGATTCTCTGTACATGTGCCCGTGACTGTGTGGGCTGTGAATATTCTGATTTCGCTTTCCACCAGCACTGAAATGGGACCAGAGCATCTGTGAGACACTGAGACAGAAATACTGATGAAGGACAAGAACTAGATACCTTTTGAGACATGCCATATCTTTACGGTTTCTTTTCTTTGGTTTTCAATAACACTGTGATAAGCAAAACAACGGCCATGCCCCAAAGATGTTGGTGTCCTAGTCCTCATTATCTGTGACTAGCTCATATGGTGAGTGAGTGGGACTTCTGGGGGAACTAAGTTTTCTCACAGCCTGGTGAGTTACACGAATATATCATATCAATGGACATCTGGGCACCTTTGAGAGTTCCATATTGGTGAAACCAGTCTTTGTGTGGCTTGCAAGAAAATCAATCTTTCTAGGGAAATAGTGGCATAAGTTGAATCATCCACTCCTTTGCTTCCTATCTTGGTGTTCTTTACCTCCATGGAGGTGGCTTCCTCATCTGCAAAATGTTGGTAGCAACAGTCTTGCATATGACATATTATGTAATGTGATAGGATAGGTTAGGATATGAAGGTTTCACAATTATCCTTATGCACCAAGATATACAATGTCCATTACTGAGCTTGGCACAAACAATGTGCTCAAAAAATGGCAGAAATTGTTGTTATAGTAAAATATTTATTATTGAGAGAAACACAGTCTCTGAAGCCAAGATTCTTGTTTGCTGAGCAGAATAGATTAAAATAAAGTACACTGGCTATTTATATGTTGGTGGGAAATATGGTCCAGTCAAAATTTTTAGCATGGTGACTAGACCACCTGTAGGATGAAAACCTCAGAAAGGACCCAGAAAACTAAGTCACACAGACATCTATGGTTCATTTCTGCCTCAAGGACAAATTCTGGGGATTTAGCGATGGGGATTTAGGTCAAGTGCCTTGGGAGCGCAAGGGCCTGAGTTCAATGCCTGGTACCATAAAAAACAAAATACAAACAACCCCCCCCATAAAAAACAATTCTCTTGCTTCAAGACCAAATTTAGTCGTGTGATCCAACCATAGTCATATGGCATTGCTCTCCAGAATTCTGTTTCTCACGGCTTTTATTGTTTCTAAAGGAGGAAAGAGGGAGAAGAAAGCATCACAGAGGAAAGCGTCCAGTACATTAGTTGTCTACACTATGTGTGGTACACAGAATGATGTGCAGGAACCAGAGCTGGAGATTTGGGGAAGGAATAGAATATAGTCCCTGAGGACAGAACAGCTATTCAGCAGACATTTGACTTCTTCATGGAGGTCCCCATCATCTACCATTTTTAGCTTACTAAAGCCCTACAAGACCTATAGAATTGTTTATTTACATTTTTCAGAGTAATAGCATTCAGGAAACTGGAGCAGAATGTAACCATGCACATCATGCTGGCCTGGGCCTGATTATGCGCAGTCAGCAAATGCCTCACAAATGCCTCTGGAATCACATCACCCTGCTCTGAAATAGGGTCTTAAAAGAGATGAATTCAAGGGGCAAAGTCAGTGGCTGTCAATAAACT
>PVIC010013911.1:0-11531 GCA_004025085.1 Thryonomys swinderianus | reverse complement strand
TGGAGTGGACTGAAGGGTAGAATGAGTTATTCAGGTTCAGGTGTCACCTGGGGGGAGGTTATTGGCTGGTAGCCATCTTGCAGAAGAGCCAACTGAGTTCGAAACTCAGAACAGCTACAGGCTGATTCCTAGTGATGCCTGGTATCTCAATTCAAGTCAGCAGGGGGCCAAGGGGTGGAGTTCAAGCTGGCAGGAGGCATATGTACTATTACAGGTGCTAGGAAACTGGTTCCAGCCTCATAGCCTGATATTGGACTGAACTTCAGTAGAAGTAAAGGGGTAGGCTGGCTGGAATATCCACTACTCCACCATGAACCTTCAACCGGCTTTCTGGGATTAATCAAATTGACTCTGGACTTTATATGTCCATGTTGCCAATCAGTGACAGGAGAGACATAACTAGGGACTTTCTTTTTCCTTTTCTTCTTTTTTTCCTTTTCTCTTTCACTCTTTCCTTTCTGGTTCTTGTTTTGTTTTTCCTTCTTGTTTGAACACAGTTTCTAGTTTTTTGTTGTTATTTTGTTATTTTGTTTATATTTCTTCCTTTTCTCCCCCTCCTTGACTTCTTCACCAATTTCCTAAAGTTTGTTCTTGACCTTTTCTTCTGATTCCTTCCTACTCTTCTATTTCTCTGTTTTCCCTCCCATAGCCCTGTTTAGGTCTTCTCCTCCAAGGGTAAAATTACCATATTAAGGGTTCTTTTACTGCATACAGTTTTTTATTTGTTCTAGATTTTGTTACATAACCACAAATCTAGTTCATACAGTTAAAGGTAATAAACTCATAGTTATCACAATTTGTCATTTTCTAGGCTATATTTGATGCTATTGTTATTATTGATGAGGCAAAGCGACATAATGATGCTAATAAATTGTTCCTCCTGGTGTACCAAGACTGAGATTGCCTAAGGGTTTTAAAACAAACAAAGAACTATAGGCCAGTGCCAAAGAACTGGCAGCTGGCCCAAGTAGGCAGAAACTTATTCATCCTTGATAATTTGAAGTAGGATTGTGCAACAGATTCAAAAGCAAAAGGCCAGCTATACCTGGAACACATTTCTGAGAGGTAGTCATTCCTTAAGAATTCTGAATACTCTTACTAAAGCTATTTGCCATAAGCAATTTATAATTATCAACCTAGGAATCAAACTTTAAAAAACTACAAAATGAGCAGGAACATAAACAAGATACACTCCCCCTGACTTTCACCTCACCAAAGGTAAACTCAGGGTAAAATGAAATGGAATAATCTGAAATCCATCCATCTGGACTCTCTGAAGTGATAACAGCAAAAGTAACAAAGTACATTAATGAGGCTCTGGGGAAAAAAAATCAAAGCAGAAATACTTTCTCAGACAACTACAGAGATGGTGACCAGAATGAAAGACATGCTTGGTTATTCTACAGTGGATACAGATTTTAAAAAGTAGAGGGTCTCGAGAAGATAATGGAAACCGTGAACCTCCATCATAGAAAATAAATGGAAAGTATGAAATAGATGCAAACAGATGTCCAGGATTAAAAACTCCAATGAAACTATATTCAGCAGAATGAGGCAGTGTGAGGACAGAATATCAGATATAGAAGACAAAATTGCAGTTAGTGATCATGAAAAGATACATTCTAAGGCATGAAGCACCCAGGAACCTGCTTCTGGTAAGATGACAGTTGTGAGGAGCAGGGACCACAAGAAATCAGCCGAGCAGCTGCTAGTTGATGCAAAGAAGCATAACATAAAATTTATCAGAGTCAATGAAAAAGTAGGAGATAGAAGAAATGACATAAAAAACCTGTTCACAGAAGTAATGGCAGAAAACTTCCCAAACATGGAATAGGAATTTAAAATACATATGCGACATAAAACTCCAATTAGCCATGATCAAAAAAATCTTTCCCAAGCCATAGAATAGTCAAGGTTCCAGAAATTCAACACAAGATCAAAATATTAAAAGCTGTTAGAAAAAAGAAACAAAGCACTTGTAAAAGAAACCCTATTAGAATCACAGCAGACTTCTCAACACAAACTTTCAAGTCAAAGAGAGCACGGAGTAAAATATTTCAAGACCTAAAGAAAACAATCTCTGACCCACATTGATGTACCCTTTGGCAAATGTGTCCCAAAATGATTTTAAAATTTCTCTGCCCTCATAATAAGAAATAAGCTTTTTGGAAAAAAAATCTTCATTTTGCTTTTTTCCTTTATTTTAGTTTTGTGATTATCACTACATGAAGACTTCCATAAATCCCATAAATACTCAAGATCATACATCTATAATGTTAATTCTTTGAGAAGTGAAAGCAGAAGGATTGCAAGTTTGAGGCCAACCTGGGCAACTTGGCAAACATGTTTCAAAATGAAAATAAAATTTGAAAGCTTTCCTAGCAACACATGTCAAAGGTTCAGACTGGTGGGAAAACATTGGCCAAACAGGGCTACTGGTCCCCTACCTTGGATCAGGTTTTACATCATCTTCTCCCTGTATCTCAGGCCACTGGATTCAAGGTGGGCCCAGACTGATCAATGGTGTCTTTATAAGAGGAAGCTCAGAACCTTGAGGCACAGACGTGAGAGAACGCTGTTTGAGAGTGCTTATCTTTGGCGCACAGATTGGGCCAATGAGCTTGCAGTCCAAGGACTGCCAACCACCACCAGCAGAGAGAAAAGAGATACGGAATGGCTTCCCCCTCAGAGCCTTCTTGAGGGAGCCAACATTGCCAGCAACTCAATTTTGTACTTCTGCCAAGCAGAACAGTAAAGTAGCAGATTTCTGTTGTTTAAAGAGACCCGATCTGTGGTCTTTGTTAAAGCAGCCCCCAAGAAGCTAGCATCTTCACAATTAGGCTTGAATATGGTCGACCCACAAACAGTTATTTTCTGAGGAGAGTTATTAGTAAATAGGCAGGATGGGTATTCTGTGCTCTCACTGGAGGGCAGCCCACTGGTGGTTGGGAGGGAGGGCAAATATAGGTGATCTGATTTAGAGGAATGAAGTCACCCTCCTGCATGTTTTTCACCCCAGTCCAGACTGTCTGGATGAACAAACTGCCTTCTGGTATTTTCTGCAGCTTACCACCTGGATTGTTTCTAGAGCTAGCTGTAAAACGTAAAGGATCGACTATAGAATGAGAAGATCCAGGCTAGTAAGAGAAGCCTCTTAGAATCTGCCAAACATTCACAAACACCAGTACAGTGACTATAGTCTGGAAGTGTTATTTACAGTTCAGATGAGTGCGACTCTCTCCAGAGGCTCTAAGAACCCAAGAATCTGCTGGTTCTAAGACAGCCAGCTGATGCTGATGGAGGGGGCTGAAGGAATGGTACTTCTAGGAAACCAGAGCCAGGTGGGTCAAACTAGAAATACTTGTTCCTGGAACAGATGGACTGGCATCACCTTTTAAAGAGATGACTTCCTGTTTTTGCTTCCTTTTTAACAGACAGACTGAGTGTAATGAAATGTAGAAAATAAAAGTGGGCTGATTTAATTTTCTGAACAGGGGCTTATGCTGTTTTAGTTTTGAAAGTAAAAAATTCCCAAGAACCATAAAAGCATTGATGACACCGGCAGGGGAAGGAGGCAGGCACTGAATGGTTGAGTTTTTTTTTTTAATCTGTCAGTTAGTAACAACATATGTATGGCTGACAGTTGGAGTGATCTTTGAGTTGGCAACATCGGATTGTTAGGAAGTTTAAATTTGTGTTTTATCATTGTTAGGGGTGTTTTAGCAAATCATGTAAGGTACAATATGTGCATTCTGCTGTTTTGGAAAGGAGACATTTAAAGTCAGAAATATTTGACTGTAAACATATTTTGTGCTGAACCCTATTTTCCTTCTACATAGAAGAAAGACCAAAGCTTACCTAAGCACAGTGAGGAAACCCAGCTAATCACCACTATAGGATTAAGGGGGATATGATTTTCAAAAATAGTTTATGAAAGTTTTAATTACACACAATCATAAAATGCTCAGTAATTGCTGCATATTGATTCCTAGTTTTTTTCTGGAAATGCTAAAAACTATTTCAATATACACAGAATCAATAAACATAATTAAAATATGAGCTCATCAAAACAGTAATTAAATATACTTAACAGCTTTTGTGGCTTTTCCCCATATGGTTACTGTGGGAGTGTGAATCTGGTGTGCTAGATAAATGTAACAAAATAAAGTGAAAGCCTCAGAAAAGATTACTGTCGTATCATAATACAATAAAGCCCAGCTCTGCAGCAAGTTGCGCTAAATCAAAAAGTTGACAAAAGAAGTGGTGTATGCAATTATTATATATTTGGGGGGTTGTTTTCTATTTATATGAGATTAACACTATCATAGTCTGCCTTCAGAAGGAACAGTAAAATCCTCCAACATGAAAGGAATTTAGGGAGAGTGCCCTGAATTCTTAATATGACAGTTCTCCTTTTAAGATCTCTCCAGCAAAGAATTTGAACTTCAGTTCCTGGCTCTAGCATGGGTTGCTTTTTAAGGATGAGTCATGTCACTTCAGTGGTCCTGAATTACTATTTATGAAGATGCTTCTTCTTTTCTCTTAATTCATTTCAGCAGCCCTGGCAGTAGGAAGGTAAAGTAGACATGACCTTGCTTTCAGGGATACACAGTTCATGCTCTTGGAAAATGGCATGACTCCAAAGGTAAGGACGTGAACAAAGGTAAGGTTGGTTTGCTCCAGAAAAAGACCCTGAGACAAGGAAGTTGCACAAGGAGTTTGTGTGGGAGGCACCTTAGGAGGCACGACCAGGGCACAGGGAAGGGAGACGGGGAAAGAAGGCAAAGTGAGAAATGTTCATCAGTGAACGGTTACTGTGGTGGCCACCAGAGGCCAGCCCAAAGAGAACTCTGAAAGATAGTTTGGGTATATTCCTTAGAATTGTCTCACTTAAGAAAAAAGACTCAGGGCATTTGTTTTCCAATTCCTGTTCAGCTTCCTCAAAAGCTCCTCTCTGAGACACCAAATCCCCAGTCTTCTGGCCTGGTGACAGCTGAGAAGCACATGGGGAGAGCCTTGCGCACCTGCAGAGGGCATCATGGCCATGAGGAAGGCTGACTAATGCCCTCCAGAGGATGCCACTGTCCTAATGCCTAGCACCTCTGAATGTTACTTTACCTGGCAATAACTTTGCCAGTGCGATGAATTTAAAGATCTGGAAGTAGAAATGTTATCTTGCATTATCTAGGCAAAACCTAAATAAACCCGCAAGGGTAAGTAGGCAATGTTGGAATGAGCCAAACAATGCTCTCTGCTCCCAGGAACCGAAAGAGACAAGTGGTGGTCTCTTCCCTGGAGCATCTGACTGCTGACACCTGATTTTAAGCCAGTGACATTAACTTTTTTCAGACCTCTGTCCTCAGAACTGAAAAAGCCACCAAGTGTGTGAGGAGTTGTTACTGAAGCTGCAGGGAACTGACAGACTCCTAGAAATACAAGGTCCTTCAAGCAGGAAGGAGAGTTCTGGACAGAGAAGAACGATGCCACCAGCCACACACAAAGTGAAACCTCACCCGAAACAGATGTGTTTCACCATTCCTCTACTTTCTTGTTTTCTCCCTTTCCCATAACTCAACTTTATGCAAAAATCGTACAGCTCATTGTTGTTTCCTCTTAGTACGTACTTCTACACTCAGTGGCTAAACCAAGTCCCTTCTTCAGAGGAAGTGCCTAAGAGGCAGCCATTCATATTCAGCTTTCCTGTGTTCTGTCCGCAGAAGGTGAGATACATACGGAGCCTTTTTCTGGATTCAGACTCTTTTTCCGGCTTTCAGCCTTCACATAAAGAGCATGGACTGATCTTGTGCCTCTCTCTTGTAGTATTCATTCCACTCAACTATAACTGGAAGCAGTTGATTTTGAACTCAGACATGATATTTCTCCAGACTACGTGCAGAGTACTGTAAATTGTGTTATTTTCAAAGAACAAGTAATTAGATTTGGCTCTTAAAGTTGGAGAAATACCTCATCTATGGAAATTAAAGAATACCAAGGAAGGAAAATGCCTGGAAAAATAAACTTGCAAACCTCTTGATTATTTTGGACTTGGGACACAGATGGGAGTCCCCCTAGTGCCAAAAAAATCCATTGAACAGCACCAGCTGCGTGGTAAAGAAATCTGAAAGAATCACACATTGCCGTTCACGGGAGGAACCGCATGAAGGAAAGAGGGACAAATTTTGCAGATCGTTTGGTTTCTCAGTGCATCATGTGGCCAGATGAAAAGCCCACGACTACATCTGCAGGCACATTGTGCTAGTATGAATATTCATACAGAGACTAGAAAGCTGTTTCCTCTGAATTTTGAGCAGTATGGTAGGTCTGGAGGAAAATGTTTCTGTTCTGTTAAGGAGTTTGTGTTGCATTACTTTAGAGCTTTATGGAGATTAATTTTAAAAGAGCATTGGGTGTGAAAATATTAGGCCTTAAGCAGCGTAATATTTCAAATATATGATTAGAAAGGCCAGAACTGACCCATCAGAACTGACTCTGCCCCAGAGGCCTCGCTGTGCCAGGTGTTAACCTTCCACTTGCTGGAACATGGAGGGATCTGGGGATTTAGAGGGAGAAGTCCTTGGGTGGTTAGTGCTAATGGGAGTGAGTACTTAGGAGGCTCAGGGGAGCAGCTACTTACAGCATTGCCCATGCGGTATGTCCCAGCCAAGAGTAAGCCCTCTGGAGGACAATAAAAATACCAGGCCCTCATCTTACCTCTTTTCAACAAGGATAAGTAAAAACACATGACTGAGATTCTCTCACTTAATGTACATTTGCATCTACTGTGCATCAGATAACATGCTAACTGAACACAAGGGTATCAAGGTGATACCAACCAGAGGGAGCAGACACGCGGCATGGTGAGGCTTTGAGGCGTCCGAGCACTTATCTCATTTTGAGGCTGCTTTGTCATTGCCCGTGATGAAAAAAATCTAGTGTTAACTGTTTTAAGTAAAAAAGAAACGAATAAATGGATTTATTGGCTCAGATACAGAAAGACTCAAGAGTAGATAGGTGTTTCCGGGTCCAAGGAGGTCTCTGTGCACTTGCTCAAGCATGTGTGTGTGTGTGTGTGTGTGTGTGTGTGTGTGTGTGTGTGTGTGTGTATCTGTGTATGTTTTTTCTTTCTTTCTTTGGGCTAGTCTCCTGTTTGGATTTCCTTGTGACAGAACCTTGACAAAGTCTTGGGTGCAAGTATATTATTTGAGAGTAGACCCCAGGGACAGAGACATGGACAGAGAAGGGAGAAAAACCAAGATACATTGCAGTGAGAGCAGAACCCTGCTGCATGGTAGCTGGGGCTCTGTCATGCTGGGGACCTTCTGAAGAACCATGGAGCCTTCAGAACTTCTAGAGAATTTTCCAAAACAAAGGAGAGGGAGGTCAATGTAGGACATTTATGGACAAACTCGGGTCTCTTGTTGGCTCCAGGTGCTCTGGAGCCATTCAGAGCCCATTCCTCTGGATTCTGCCTGAGTGGCCTCTGCAACATACTCGACATAAACCCTGCAATAGGCATGGGAATGTCCACTCCAGATGCTCTCAAAACAGGGGGCCAAGGAGAGGTGGCACTTTTCCCATAAACACCCATTGTGCTAGGCTTATCTGTGTTGGCTCTGATCCCGGGTGCAACATGGCACTTGAGTGGTCATTCATACTATTGGAGCATACATGGTAGGCATAAACAGGAGCTTTTCAGATGGCTGGGAAGGTCAGGCGAGAAGATCTCCTCCCTACAAGTCCATTAATATAGAAGCTAAATTGAGTTCCCATGTAATAATTTCAGAATGTGGCCCAGATGTTAAATTTAGACCTCCATCAACCAAATATCAAGGTCATTTTGCTCTATTTTCAATGTTAGCCAAATTCCATGGGCCTATACCACTACCCAAGAAGCACCTTGAGAATAGCTGTCGTGAATTCCCTCAAACTGTGAATGCAGCAAGTTTGGGTTCTGAAAAATTCTGATCCGAGTTTCCAACTATAATTAGGTAGCTGGAGATAATCTGACTCCACAGTCCAATCTTGACCTCTTCGTGGTCCCCTCTGAGAACTACTTGCTGTTCTGCATTAGTGTTCCCATCGCATCGCATTGTGAGGTTTAAATGTCATGTTGGGTTGGAACATTTGCTCTAGATTGGAAACGAACGAAGTGAAAATTGCTGGGTTTGCCTCTCGTGGAAGCTTCATTTGTTAGCTGGGGTTACCTGCCTGGCTTCAAGGCATAAAGTGACTCTTCCAGTCTGATTTGATCTGAATGTCAACTTCACTCACAGCTAAGTTCCCTGTGGGATCATCTACCTCTAATTGTTGTAACCTTTAGGTCCCTAGACCATAACTCCCTGAGGCCACATTCCCCTCAAATTCTTGATGAGGTCAACCTAGGCAGATAGTGTGAATTATTCTGGTCAAATGTTTTTTCTTCACTGCAAAGTTTTCATGTTGGGGGAGGGAAAGAGGCAGTGTCAGTCAGAGCTCAGGGAGGAGCGCCGCATTTGTCTGAAATGATCCTGGCAAATGTCTCTCCTCCGTGCTGCATTTGGTCTCTGTTGACAAAGCCTGCTGATATTCTTAGAGACCTTCAAGGTCAAAATAGTCGCCTTTTGCCTCTTGCCTTTGTGGGCCTGAGTCTGAAAAACAGATTTTCCAGATGGAGCTGCAGGCTGCAGAGCTCGTGGTGGTGAAGGGACACTTAAGCTGGGTTTTACCTGCTGCCAAGAGCCAATAACAAAGCAGTTTCCCCTCCTGGGGGAGAAGGTGGTAGGACTGAGGGCTTGGGGTTTGTACTCTGCATTAGGACATTCCTGAGAACCACATGTGGAGCAGGGCTCCTCTTTCATTCCAAAGCTATTCACGGTGGAGGGTACTTCCTCTAAAAACTCTTGAATTAAACTCTTGGTACCAATACCTTTTCAAATTTGTTTCTGGACTTTTATTAAGTTTTACTTCAAACACAATAGTCAAAAGGCTATGAAAAGCCACAGAGAAACTTGAGTGAAAGCCTACTATATCTTGGAGTGGCTGTAATTTACATCCTGAGAGAAATGGCCTGCTGAAAGTGTGTATTCACTTCTATTTCTACCTTGGCTTTGGGGCTGATCTAATTCTTTATCACCATTTAGCTTATGAAACACCTATTGGTGCAGTCTGTGTTGACCTTCTGCATTTCTGCTGACAGTTGAGAGATAGACAGGCATAAATTAGGATATGGACGTTTCCTTTGTGAAAATCACTGGCTTTTAACCCTTCTGAGGGTTAAGTAAGCAACGAAAACATGCAAGCTTTATTTAAATATTTTTCTTCAGTCTTAGGGTGATATTTATTGGTGTTTCAAGTAGTACTTCTTATACAGTTTAGCATGGTAAGTACTTTCTTTTGTGATGGTAGTGTATAGCATTGCCGACATGGACAACCCCTGTCTTAGCAGGTGAAAGGAAGGGTCTAAGTATAATGTCAAAGAATAGATTGCCAGTTATCACTTCAAGTCATTAATTTATTTTAGTGATTAACAGTTCACACTTAGAAGTTAGACCATCTGGTTCTGAGTCCGAATAGCTCTACTTAGTAGGAAGTGACTTTCAGCAGGTTAACTTCACCTCTTTGTACCTCCCTCTCTTCTTCTATGAATAAACAGTGATGGCAAACCTGTGACACATGTGCCAGAGCAGGCTGATTGTTATCACTGAAAGCGCTAAAGGGTTCTCCATCACTGGGATAAGGTTACTAATTTATGCACCCAAGGGCTAGGAGTAGAGTTCAGCACTAGAGGGATTTCCCAGCATGCGTAAAGTCCTTGTTTCTATCCCCACCCCCAACACACACAAGAAAATGAGCAAATAAATGAATGAATCTGTAATACTATCTTATAGAGCTGTGATAATGACAGCATATTCTAAGAGCTGAGAACAAGTATCTATCTAGGACTTGTCTAATAAGTCCTAGATAAATTTTAGCTGTTCTTGTTATTTTCAAATTAACAGTACTGTTAATGTTGTGTCACACAATGTTTGAGGCTCCAAGGATACTATGGTAGACACAAGCTTATTAATTAAACAAATATATTTCAAGTCTCCATTCTAGGGCTTGGGGGGCTCTAGAGGTGAAGCAGTAAGCCAGAGTCTCTATTCCTCCTGGCACTCTAGCAGGACAGACAACAATAAACAAATAAGGCAAAAAAAATGAGTAAACAGAGGGATAAAGTGAAGAGAAGTAACAACATGGGGTAACAGGACAGCAAATGAAGGGGTGTGAATTGTGGGCTTGCCAGATACGGTGGCCTACAGTTTGGGTGGTTTGTCCCCTACAGGTTCCTGTTGTGGGAGCTTGGGCCCAGAGTCGCAGTACTAGGCGGTGCTGTGGAGCCCTAGGAGGTGGGGCCTGGTTGGGCCTCAGGTCCCATGGATGCTGCCTTGGATGGGAGTGCTGCTCTCTTGGAAGGAGGCCTTGTGAAAGTGAGTTGTAAAATCCTGAGCCAAGCCCGTGTGTCTCTGGCCTCCTCCACTGAGATGTGATCGTTTGTTCCTATACATGCTGCACTATGGTGTAACACAGCAGAGAGGAGCTTCGCCAGGGCTGGGCTAATGCCAGACTGTGCCTTTGAACCAGCCAAACTGTGAGCTACATAAGCCTCTTTTCTTCATAAATAGCCTGCCTCAGGCATTTGCTATGGAGACAAAAAGCTGACTAATCCAGTGAAGTGTGAGCCGAAGGAAGTGGGGAATCTTGTCAGGATCTAGAGGAAGTTTTCTAGGTGCAGGGAGCAGGGCAAAGCTCTGAAGAGAATAGACCAGATGCTGGGGCTTAGTGATAAAGGAGACAAAGCAGGGGGCTGGACCAAGTGGACCTTCAGGAGATCATGATGACATAGAGCTTGACTCTGGGAGCTGTAGAGCAGGATGAGGGGATGTGAGCAGCGCCAACATGCTCTCACTGTACACTGAACGACCCCCGCATACATGGAGAGGAGCAGGGAGACAGCAACAGCAGAGAACACTGAGCTGAGTGCTGTCCTCATGGAGAGGTGGCATCAGTGTGGATTTGGATGAAGGCTAGGCTGTGGAAACAAAGTGTCTACCCACCGCGTGCACTAGAAGTAGATCTGAAAGACTTGCTGATGTTGGATGTGGCATCACATTCTAGTTTGGATATGTCAGAGTCTAAAAGATAATTTCTTCCCCACAAAACCCACATAAACAAGGTAATTCAGATAGTGTCAAGTAGATAATGAAAGAGGATAATGCAGTAATGGGGAGCGGGCAAGAGAGATCTCTCAGGGAAAATGACATCTGCCCTGAGCCTTCAGTGGCAACCAAGTGCTATAATTATCACCTATTCACACTTTGGCAAAAGAGAGATTCCCAGTTAAGGTTAGGAAGTGACAGACAATGATATTGGACAGACGACATAGACAGTGATTGATTAGTCACATTTGCTCAGCCTGGGAGAAGAGAGCATTGCTTGCCATGTATGTAAGGTCTGCACTTGCAAACAGAGTGAACAGTCAGGGGCTGCGGGAGGCAGGTTCTGTGGTATCA
>PVIC010013910.1:0-37200 GCA_004025085.1 Thryonomys swinderianus | reverse complement strand
AACTAAAAACTAGCATAATTTTTATTACAACAGTTTTATATTTTCCAATTTAAAAATGGATTGTTCATGACATTTATTTCAAAGAAAATTAAATAGGGTTTCAATTTTACAGAAGTTTCTGATCTTTTGCCCACAAATATTTGGTTCAGTAATTTTAAAAAGCAAAATGAAAAATGTGTATGCTTTGTGAGTGTTTCTTAATGATATTTTTTACATAGCTATGGGAAGTTTGAAGGGACATTCACATTAATTTGTTTCTTCAAATGAAAGTCACTTTATGTACTTTAACCTTAATATTTTTATCCCAAGGAATCTGTGTGACTAGTTTCCTGGGAAATTCTCTCTCACTCAGGTTCATAATTCTTCACTCATTTCTTTGTCTTTGTGGAATTGGAACAGTTGCTGAAGTTATTGATCAACTTTGTTCTAATCCTGATTTTTACCACTTAACAGAGTGAGAATCTTTGTTGAACTTTATAAATTGAGCACTAACAGTAGATGATACTTAGTAACTGCTTGGTAAGAATTGCGTAGTGTCTGGAAGCACTGTGTTTGAGCGAGAGGTTAGTTGTGAGGTACAGGGAAGGAGTTATTGACTAGGAAGAAGATCTATAGCGTAAGGGTTTGAATCAGAACCAGAGGAGAGCACACATGAATTGAAAAGTTGACCCAGCATAGGCTTCACTTTCTCATAGTGTTTATATTGTTGTCCATCATATTATATATTTATAGAGCATGGCTTATGTGCTTTGTGAATTACCACAATGTATAAGAAACGTGAATCACTATGCTCAGAAGTTCATAACCCCCCATCTACATCTATCTGTCTGTTTATCTATCTATCTATCTATCTATCTATCTATCTATCTATCTATCTATCTATCTATCTATCAATTTCTCTAATGACAGAACTGCAAATATACAATGGAGAATGTGCCCCTTTTCATTTACCTTTAATTTTTCAAAGCTCTATTATGTAATTTCTGAAAAATATACAACGTCATGCTCTCTCTCTCTGGCCTTTCTTTTCTACAAAGTTATAGAAAGGACTGATAACTATTTCCATTCTCTAAAATGTCCAGGGTTATCTAAGTAGGGTCTTATCTGTTTATTCTCAATTTTACATTTAGAAGTTGATACTTATTAGCTATTGCTTATCTTCCTATGCATGAAATTAAACTGATTTTAGACCATTAAATCAGTTCACACACATCTAATCTTAGGCAAATTAGCCTTGAATATAATGGCAAATTACCTTGCCATCTTGAATATTTTGGTTTGAATCATGTTATTCATTAACAATCAAATGAAATGTTATTGCAGTTTAACATTCAAAGTAGGCTAAGAAAGAAAATTCACAGATAAGGATTAGGTGTGTATTTCAGATTATAAATTCTATCTCTACAGAGTATCACCTTATTTCTTAACATGACTATTTTGCTCTTCAAGTTGTTTATATTTGACTTTCTCAGAGATGTCATGCAGTGTTTAACCTTTCATGGCTGACTTATTTCACTTAGCACTGTGGTCTCAAAATCCTTTCATTTTCCTACAAATGACTCATAATTACCCTCTTTGAAGGCTAAATATATACATCACAGTTTATGTATCAGTTCATTTGATTGTGGGCATACAGACCACTTCCATAATTTGACTATTGTGAATTGTGTTATAATAAATAGGAATGCATGGATGACCCTAGTAGGAAGATACTCAGGAGAAGTATTAATGGGTAAATGGAATTTTTATTTTTAATTTTTGGGGAACTCTCAATATTAGTTGTACTAGTTTAAATTCTAACTAATAATGTATAGAGATTAATTTTTCCCCCAACATTTTTTTTTTGATAATGACCACTCTAAATCTAGGCTATAGGATTAAAACCCAGTACCAGGTACACCGTAATGAACTTCAGTGCTGGGAAAAATCTTACAACATTTAGCTCCAGGCCAATATTTGCAGACTGAACTTCTAGAATTGCTGGTAATTGACTTCCCTGTTCCTGGCCTGCAACCTCCGGTGGCAACACATGAGGGACACTGCAGACTTTTGGAAGGAAGGCAGTGAAGCTGGCACAGAGCACTTTCTTGGACACCATTGTCAAGCCCACTACAGTGGCCTTAAAGGCATCACATCATGTGCAGGTGAGAATTCATGGACTAAGCCTCTAGCCTTATCCCAGTAGCAGACAGAGATCCGTGTGCCAGGGAAAAGTCTCCAATTATGGCCTTCATCATTTCTAGCTTCGGAGTAAGCCTGGGCCCTACCCACCCTCCCACCCTGCCAGCAAGACTCTGCAGACCCTTGTGGCTATGAGACTCATGTGCAGCTCACATTAGCATCAGCCCAGGGACCCGACGGCTCTTCCCAGAATCACTGCCCAGCCTTGGGCTGCAGAACTATATCAAGCCAGTACCGGGAGACAGGGCTCGAGGACTTCCTAGGTTCCAGCAGAGACCTAAGCCTCAGGGGACAGCAGGACAGCATCAGGAGTTCTCCTTCCTCCTTGCCAGTGGGAACATGGAACACAGTGCTCCTGAGACTGTGGGCCTCACGGCTCTGATACTCAGAGGTAGCCCAGTTTAGCATCTGCTTGGGTGGCTGGAGTCTGCTTCCTCCTGTATGAACTGGACTTGGGCAACATAGCATGTGCAAAACTCTCTTTTCTGTGTGTCTCACAGGGTAGTAAGCAAGAACTTGTTCTTGAAACTTAACATGAAGCTGGTGGAAACTAATGCAGATCAGATCCTGACAGTTACCTTCTCATGTCTGCCTGTGGACAATCTGAAATGTTTCCAGCACCAGGAGAAGGCAGGTAGTTCCCACTATCAAGATATCAAATGTTGCATAAGAACAGGCACAGAGACCAACACAACAGAAAACAGAACAGAACAGAACAGAACCCAACAACAGAACAACAGAACAGAACAGAACAGAACAGAACAGAACAGAACAGAACAGAACAGAACAGAACAGAACAGAACAGAGCACCTAGAAGTAAATGCACACATCTGTAACTAACTCAGTTTTGGCAAATGTGCTAAGAACACATGCTATGAAATCGGAACATTTTTCTAAATGAAAATTGTATCTCTACCTATAGAAAATGAATGTAGATCTCTATTTCTTACATTACAAAAAACTCACAATGAATTGTGATTTAAATGTCAGACTGCAAATAAGGAAACTACTAGAAGAAAACCTAGAGGAGATACTTTAAGACATTTTAAAATACAAGAAGTTTTTGAACAACATACCCAAGTAGAAGAAAAACAAGTTAAAATAAGCAAATGAAATCACATCAAACTAAAAAGCTGTTTTTCAGCAAGTGGCCAGACTACAAGGACAGTATATAGAATGGGGAATAATATTTGTACGCTATACCTCTGACAGGGAGTTAATATCCAGAATATATAAAGAACTCCAAAATTTCTATATCAAAAATACCATCCAATCAAAAGATGAGCAGTAATCCTAAATAAATATTTCTCAAAAGAGTAAATTTAAATGGACCACAGGCACATCAAAGAATATCCAACATCATGAATTATCGCGGAACTACACATTAAAAGGTACAATGAGATAGCCTTGTTCTTGTAAGAATGTTAATTATAAAAAGAGAAATGATAACAAGTGATAGCAAGGAGGTAAAGAAAAGGGAATCCTTGCACATTGTTGGTGGTGATGTAAATTAGCACAATCATTCTGAAGAACAGTATAGAGGTTCCTCAACAAATTAGAAATAGATCACTTTATCAGGAGGCCACCCTAGTATTAGGTATATATTTAAGAGATATAAAATAAATATGTAGAAGAGATGTGCACTTCCATATTTATGGGAGCACTATTTACAATAACTGAGAAATTGAAACAACCAAAGTATCTATCAACTGATGACTGGATAGAGTGGTATATATATCACAGCACAGTACTATTCAGCCATTAATGTATGAAATGTTGCAGCATCCTTGGTGGAACCTGAAGGGTACTATTCAATGAAATAAACCAAACACAGGAAGATAAGGACTGTACTCATTGATGTCTGCAGAAAAGTTGACATCGGAGAAGTTAAGAGCAGAATGATAGTTATTAGAGGATGATAAAAACTGAAACGAAAGGATTTGTTGTGGTTGTCATTAAGAAATAGATGTTTGATGAGATAAATATGTTTGAATTGTCTTAAATCTTATCCAGTATATTCATGTATCAAATACTACTTGAAAACTCATTAGTACAAAAAAATTTGCATTTTTATAAGTCAAAGATAAATTTAAAAACTTAAAAATCTAACACTCACCTCTCAAGATTGTTTTGAGGGCAAAATGAGTGTTATCAATACCTACAATGTTTCTCACAGTCTGCAGTATTACAAACGTGTTCAGTCCTCTTACTTAGTTTTGAGTTGTTGAATCATTGAATTCACTAGTGTGACCAACTAGACTTCTATCACAAGCTGTAGTTTTGATTTCCAACTGATGCATTTACTGACTGTATCTTGTTTATGAAAAATATATACCTTCATTTATAATATGGAGCTAATCATAACTGAAAGCTTTGTTGTAAAATATCTATAAGGTGGTGGTATATAAGTAATAGTCCAGTGAGTCTTTTCACAAATAATAATTAAAAATTCCATATGCAGTGCTACTTCTTTAGTTTTAAGAGTAAGACATGCTACAGTAATGATTATCAACATATGCTGAATTTGGCCTCATTCATTCTTTCTTTAAATAAATAATAATCTAGCTTTTTCAATGACTCTGATCACAAATTTTAGATAGAACATAGTTGGCAAGTCATTTCTCATACTGCCTAGAAAAACACTAGGTTAAAAGCCTGTTACCTTATAGGAAAATGGTATTGTTTGAAAATTCTGGATTAAAAAACACTATTTCCTTTAACATTGATAGAAATTGTATCTTGAGCCATTCAGTGGTATTGGGGTTGATAGTATTTATAATGTGAATTAGTTGATTTCATAGTGATGATGCCACTTTTTAAACCAGTAGAAAGTAAAACTCTATGGTAAAAGCCACCTGCTAGTCCTCTGAACCTGGTGGACTCTTCACTGTGTACAAACAGCTTATGCTCCCCAACCCAGGGATGAGGAAGCCATAATTTACTATTGGCCCTTTGTTCGAATTTGTCAGGAGGATTGCTGAGGTCGAGGCTTGCCTGGGCTACTTAGTGAACTCAGAGCCAGACTGAACTCTAAAGCGAGATCCTTTCCAAAAAAAAAAAAAGTGGAATGTATAGAATAGTGACTGGCAAAGAAGCAAGATTCAATATATGTTGGCTAGGTTATTTGCATTCCTTAAAGAATTACACAAGGAGATATGGTAACTATGAATTCTATGTGAGGAAAAAGACAGGAGACTTATTCTTAGACAAAATACATAGCTAGGAACAACGTATGACCCTTTGACTATTCACGTTACGTCTTTCTCAGAGGACTAGCTCTGTGCAACTCCATTGCACATCATTTATGCCCCAGTTCCAGCCAGTGGTGCCCTTGGCATCTGACAGTGATCATCCCTGGTGACTCTGCGTCATAGACCTGTCCATAACAACGTGTATCAGAGAAACAAATACAAAATTTTACACTTGTCAGCTCCACTCTGATCTTTGGAAACTGACAGAAACATGCTGATTGAGGAAAATTCTGCTAGCAAAAACACTGTAAGAAGTGCTTTCTATATCATAAAAATGTCCAGAATATAGGTATTTACTTTTATATTTCTAATATAAAGTATATGTGGTTTTTCTATGAAATTATTAAAATGTATTCCTCTGGAATTAATAAGAAAAATATTTATGAAAGGTTAATAAAAATTTCTGAAAAATTATTTTATCTAAAATTCTAAACGTTTCAACAGCAGAAGATTCATTAGCATGGTTTGATTAATTGCCAAGGATTGTGGAATGTTCCTTTAGATTAAGAACAAAGGGATCTCATACTCTCCACAAAGTTAAACTTAAATTGTTTTATAAACATTATTTATTTGAGTTGACTTTTTTTGAGAGTTTTCAAATGACTTAATGTACTTTTTGCATAGAATTGAAAAGCTTGTACTTTTATAACCATATAAATGCTCCAGTAAGTATCAAAATAAAATTAAGATAAAACATAGCTTTTTTCTTTTGCCTACATAATTTTGTATTCTGAAGCATGAGCACTGTTTCGTTGGCTAATATGTTATACAAGGTTGGAAGCTGATGTTCTACATTGAGAATCATTTCAGTAATGAACTAGGTCAACCTAGAAAACCCCTTCTGGAAGCTCCCACCCAATTGTTACCTCTTCAAAAGGTTGCCCCAGGAACTATTCTCTGCCAATCTATCTGCATTTTCCTAGTAATTTATATGTGCCTTGATTATAACAAACTCATTTTTATTTGTGCATATATTGGCTTAACTATATTATGACCTTGTTGTTTTAAAATATTGCCTTTTAAAATTATTAATTTCCCCAATTTTATGCTGGTATGCCAAGTAGAATTTTAAGAATAGTTAATGAATGAAATAATGGATAATACATTACAATTTAGAAATTGTTTTACCTAAAATAATCTTTTAAGGAAAGATATACTTATTATCTCCATTTTATAGAAGAAAAGCTTGATGCTTTCTGTTTTTTTGCTTCCTGGTTTGTCTTTTGTTAGCTTGTTTTTTTGTTTTTTTTTCTAGATAGGTCTTACTATGTAATTCAGGCTGACTTTGCACTCCTGAAAATTCTGGGGCCTCGGGCCAGCAGGGATTATAGGCATTTGCCACCCACCCCAATATCTGACAGATCTCTGTGGTTTTAAATAAGACATAATGTGTTAAAGCTAGTACACTGAGTTTAGAATTCATATTTAACCATTTTTGCCAATAAAGATATAGTCTCTAAGTAACTAAAATACAAGAATTTTCAATTGATAAAAATGTTGATATTTTATTTGGAAGATATAGTAAACATTATTATTTACTTGGAAGCCCTAAAAAGGGACAGGATTAGGTTTTCTTTAAAAAATGACAGAATGAAAGCTAGTAAAATATTAAAAGGATTTATATGACTTAGTGGTGATTTAGATTTGAATCAATCTGTTTTATTTCAGTAGAGGAACAATTCCAACTTTGGAGCAAAATTACTTACATTACTTTAGTAAATCACTTGACTCACATTTTAATTATCTAATGAAAAAATAACCTTATTGAATTATTTATTTATTAAATATGATCTGACATATTCCAGTTTGAACTATCACTGGATGATGGTATTTAAAAAGGAATACATTCCCTCATTGCAAAGCACGTCTGGACAGAGCAAGAATTTTTAACAGGAACTATACATAGAAATTAATGAATGTTCTGAAATATAAGGAAAACTTTGTATATATCTGTGCATAAACATGTTTTTGGAAAGAAGTTTCATTACTTTCATGAGGTGCTCAGTGTTATTCATGACCACAGAGAGATCATACAGAGTACAGAGCATTGAAGCAACATCTCAAGTAATATCCAGAGTCCTGTCTATAAAATGCCTGCTTTGGGTGCTGAGGGGCACAGCACACAGAAAGAACTGGCCTTAGACAGTGTGCTGAGGATGAAATACATGTATAGTAATTTTCCTTTTTTGTTGCTTGAGAACTAAAACACTGATCGTCTTTAGCTCGGTACTCAAGAACATGGATGACTCTATTAGGTTTCCTTTTCTTTCTTCATTTTCTCACACTCCATTGTTTAGTCAGATGGTAATATTCATACGCAGTGACCACAACCACTTTCTTACTCTGTTAGGTCTTGTTAATGTTACTCAGACTCCAGTTCATTTCATTTAACTGTTGCCTAAATAGTAAAGCTTAAGTCTGTGGCTATTACCTCTTATAACATTTCCATGCGAAGTTATTTTAATTCTGCCACACTTTATAAGTTGTAATAATTTCTAATACATTTTATTTAATAATAAGGTCATCTATGTATCCTGTTGCTTCTCTGTGAGGCTGTGAACTCCATGAGTCAAAGATCCAGTTCTCCTCAAATTTGTGCATACCTAAAACCTAGAAAAAGCTGAATGTATAATGGTGAACTTACTAAACCATTGCAATTGGGATAGAGCTAGTCTAGGTAGATGTCCTACATGCAGGCCATAAATATCTAAAATATGAAACATGTTTCTGTCTATATTATTCTGTACTTCATTAAACTTGGGGGGTGAATCATGTATTAATTCAAATTCAAGAAATAAAGTACTTCCCTTTCATTTAGGACAAAATACAGTAATCCTCATTTGACACTCAGAACAGTACCTGAGCCCACACAAGCATAAAATGTGTTGAAATATTCAATTAAAAAAAAACACAACAACACCAGAGCATATCAGAAAGCTCACTTTTTCTTCACAGTGATAAAATTCCTATTAATGTTAATTACAAAACTTATGACCAAGTTTCTCCTCTTACTTTTGGTTCATTAAAATGCTTCTTTTGTTAACTAACTTGTTCAGGACTGGCTACCCTGATTTCCTAAACAAACCACCACCTACTCTCCTCCTGACAGATACAGCTCCCTGTGCACATCCAGTGCCTAGTTCCCTTTGTTCGCAGCAGCTCAGCATTTCAGGAGAAATTTCCTACAAAATGTCCTATTGTAAAATATTAAGAAGAAACATGTGGCCAGTGGGAACTTGCCCTTTTCTAACCTCTGAAAATACATCATAGAGAAAGGACAAAAGTCTGAGGTTTGCATATCGTTAAAACAGGTCTGTGAAGACATAACTAATTACTAATATGCTTTAACAGTCCACATTGACTTTTTAAAACTGTAGAGACCATGATTTAGGTGTTGACATTTAAATTCTGTAAAAGTTTTAGCTGTTGTATAGCTGGAAACACAACTTGAATTACATCCGTGCTTTTCAGAGGTCAACATTTGGCAAGAGTTACCTATCATGATTTTAAATCACCATTATTTTCGTTTCTTCCCTTCTAGCTAAAAGGTTTTTGCAGAAGGAGCTAGTAGAAGAGGAGAGAAAGTTAGCAAATATTGTGTTGGGGACTGTATTTAGTGAATATAGGCAGAATAAATTTCTTGCCTGTGATGAAACCAATTAATCTCAGGAACATTGAGAAACTTTATTTATCGACTGTAAAGAACATTGCAAGGGAAAAGATACTAGAGGAGATTGAAGTTATCACACAATAGTTCTAGAAATTGGCTTCCTTCTCTCAGACAGTTGCTGCCCATTGTCTTTATCTGTTGATCAAAACACTGGACTTCCCACAGTGGAATCAGGAGAAACGGGAAAGAAAGGAACAAAACAGAAACCAAACCATTTAATCAAAAAGAAAATATTTGTTAGGAATTCCCCAAAACACTTTTTTTTTTTTGCTTTTTGGAGACAGGGTCTCGCTTTGTAGTTCAGGCTGGCCCTGAGCTCACTATGGTGCCCAGGCAAGCCACCGCGAACTCAGCAATCCTCCTGTCTCTACCTCCCGAGTGCTGGGATTACAGGCGCGAGCCACCACATCCGGCATTGTGGTATACGGTGTTGATTGTTGGTGGGCGTGAGTCTGCACGCCCAGCATTATATGTGGTTACCGGGGATCGAACTCAGGACCTTGCGCTTGTGAGGCAGGCGCCGGAACCACTGGGCTAACCCTCTGGCCCCCCAAAACACTTTATATTAAAGCAGTGGTGTGCTCCAAAGAAGATGAGATTTTGATAAACCTTGATTTCACCTGCATTAATCAAGTAGTCTCTGCTTGAAAATGTGAAAGCTGTACTGAGATATTTTTAGAACCATTTTATCATACATTTCATGCCTTTACAGCATGTAGTTGCTAATTTTCCTAATAAGGTCACCTTTCAGTATGTGGCGTGTGTTTTTACATTCATTTGGGGTACTTGCCTAAAAATAAGGCCAATTTGTGTGAGCGGAGGATCCTTATTTTATCCCATGTCTTTTTCATTAGAGTATATCCAAAGTAGAAAAAAATATTTGACAGAATATATGAAGATTGATCTGTGTCTTTTTCAGCCCAATAAAAGATTTTGGTGATGTGAGAATTAACATCTTCCCTGGGCTTCTCTTACATGGAAGTCTTCCAAGGTGAAGACAGTTTCTCCCTGTCGTTGGGTGCTTACATTTAGCACAGCGGCACAGGGCATCTGCTAAAGAGCTCCATAAACTGTTATGACTGGAGACTGAAGCCATGAAGTCAATTGAGAGAGGATTAAAGAACTGTTTCACGTTCTGAAGAGAGAAGGCAGAGTGATATAGCAGATTTCATAAGCCCAGCTGATGGTTTGGAAGACAAGGGCTCTCTCATGTGCAGAGCTGGCAAAGTGCTTCTAGCATTTCACCCTCAGTTATGGCCTAATGCGCAGAGGGAGGGCATTTTATTAAGTGGCAGCAGGGGGTTGGTGATCACTTTTTCTGGGTGTCTTGAGCTTAAAAGTCTTTCTCAACTTGAAACTTCTCATCCCCGCGCGAGTTTCTTAATTATAAGCCTTTTACTTTTGGACAGTCAAAAACCGTATTTCTAGCTGAAGGGTGTGATGGTTTTAAGGACAGTTTCTTGGTAGAGATGGTGAGTGTTCTACAATGTTAACTGAAACAGCAGGAGACAGAGCGTGCCAGGGAGGTGGCATACCTAAGCTGGAGTGATGGGCTTTAGTTTCTTAAGCTGGGGACAAAATGCAGAAATTTTAAGGCCGAAGATACTTTTCATACCGCAGAAATTTGATAAACACCATTCATGAATTAATGTAAAAAAAAAACATTTAGCACAGATGAAAAGGCTCCAGCATCTGTTTTTAGTGCTTCATTTGTTTAAAATGTAACTGAAATATAAATACTCTTATTTTGATGCACAAGTTTTCTTTGATAAGGAAAAATTAGTGGGTTATTCTCATTTAATATTTCAATGATTGTGATAAATAGAAAACTGTTTTATTGTTAATACATTAATGAATTAAATATTTATTGAGCATTTATTACAAACAAGATAGAGGTTACAAAGATAATTGAAGACAAAACTGGAGAGCAAGAAATTAAGAAACCAGGCAAAGATAAAACATGTACAGAAATCTCTCTTATCTCGATGAAAGGTAACTCTTATCTTGACGAAAGGTAACTAATACTGGAGAAATTAAAACTGCAGGTTAAGTGGAGACACTTATACATACAACACTCTAGTGAAAGTAGAAAGTGATAATTGAGATACATAAGCAAGTATAATTTATTCAAATGTTCTTTGTTTAACATTTAATAAAAACATATTTCCATATTTGGATTCATATACTCTATGAGCTATAATTGACCTTTTGATATCAGAAAATTTCCATATCCCTTATCTTAAACATCATCCATTACACAACAATATAGAAAATAACAAAAGCTAAAATGAATCAGTTGTGACTGTGTAATAACAAATGTCTACACAGCTGAAAATGCCTAGGTTCTGGTGAAATAATTGAGGTGCTTCTGTGTGGTAATCTTATGCACACTAATCAGCAAATAGTATATGTGACCATTCAATTTTAAGACAGATTTTAAATCAGCAAAACAGTGATCTAGGTTAAGGAGCTGAAATGTTATTCAGTAATTAATTTTTTTAAAACCTTATTTCTTACCAGTTGTCAATATTTTCATTACTTACAATAGCATGGTCTATAGGTAGGTTAAAAAAGACAATATAATCTTTGTTTCCTGAAAGACAATTAGCATAAGTGAAATTATAGTCAAATGAAACCTGGCAGTAGAGGTGATACAGTGATAGGTTGTGGATTCAAAATCTAGTTAGAGAAATTGGACAAGTCATCCTGCAGGTTGAAATCTATAAACCTACTTTAAGAGAGTTTTGGTGGTAATCATGGGTGGTGTCAAAATAACATTAGTTGTTTTATAATTAGTGCTGTTATTTCTCTGAGGTGCACATAAACTTGATATTATGGTTTTTAAATCCATATATGGAAGTATTTTTTTCTAGAAGGCAATACTTTCTTGATATTTTTATAGAGCAGAAATCACTTGTTCTCTGAATTTACTGATCATCCTCATTAGTTATTCAAGAAGAGAAAGCTTTTAGTTTTGCATACTTGCGTTCTAGGATGACCATAACAAGTTACCATGGATTGGATAAGATTGAAGATGAGAAATCTGTTTTCTCCCTGTTCTGGAAGCTGGAACTGTGAAGCTGTGTTATTGACGGGGTGGGCTTCTTATGAAGGCTGTGAAAAGTGGCACTTTTCAGAGCACTCTTCCTTTGGATTCCAAGTGCCTGTCTTCTCTCTGTGTCTTCATGTGATCTTCCTCTCATGTGATTATGCTTAAATTTCCTCTTGTAAGAATACCAATCCTGGGCCGGAGGGTTAGCTCAGTGGTTCCGGTGCCTGCCTCACAAGCGGAAGGTCCTGAGTTCGATCCCCGGTAACCACATATAATGCTGGGTGTGGAGACACGCCCACCAACAATCAACACCGCATTCCACAGTGCCGGGTGTGGTGGCTCACGCCTGTCATCCCAGCACTCGGGAGGGCAGAGACAGGAGGATTGCTGAGTTCGCGGCGGCTTGCCTGGGCACCATAGTGAGTTCAGGGCCAGCCTTAACTACAGAGCGAGACCCTATCTCAAAAAGCAAAAAAAAAAGAATACCAGTCCTGGGCTGGGGATTTAGCCTAAGTGGTACTGTGCCAACCTTGGAGGCCAAGGGCCCAAGTTCGATCCCCGGTATTGCAGAAAGAAAGAGAGAGAGAGGGAGGGAGGGAGGGAGGGAGGAAGGGAGGAGGAAAGAAAGACCAGTCCTATTGAATTAGGGCTCATGGCTATGACTTTATTTTAATTTCCTTCAGACTTATCTCCAGATGGGCTACATTGTGAAATGCTAGGGGTTATGTCTCCACATGAATTTGGGTGAAGGGAAATGGGACACAATTCAATGTATGATATGAATTATGATGAACTTAGACATATATAATTTTTTTGGTAAAGGTATATAATAATCAGCAAATGCATTTAGGGACACTTCAAAGTTGCAATAAAATATGAATGTATATATATATATATATATATATATATATGTGTGTGTGTGTGTGTGTGTGTACAAACACACATATGTATGTGTACATTCAGTGAGCCAAGAAATGAAGGCATCTATTCAAATAGCAAACAAATCACCAGACATCTTATACCAGGCGAGTCTCTCTTGAGATCCTATATATTGGCTTACATTTTATTTTCTTCCAACCATATGGTTTTGTGCAAATGATTTAGCATGAAAATAGCCTCTTGGATGAATAGTGGTGCCGTGTGCAGAAGCTTGCCCTCCCTTTTTTTAACCACTTGCAGAGGTGCATCCCCCACAGGATAGGCATCTGTCCTCCAGCAACAATTCGAAAAGAGGAGGTTATAGGTTTAACAACTCATTGAAATGTCACAGAGAACCATTTTCTAGACAGAAACTGCTATTCTCCTATAGTGAAGTTCAAAACTTTAGCAATAAGACACAAAGTCTCTCTAGTTCACTTGGTTCATTTTACAGAAAATTTTTTTCAGCACACGCATTATGCTGGTCCATTAAAACAAATATGCAATAATACAGTTTATGCCTTTTTTCTTTTTCCTTTATTTGTTGTTTAAATTGTGGGCTTTCTGGCTCACAGATACTAAAAGTGTTTAATCATCTTTTTGCAACCAGAAAGAATTCCTATAGTGCTATAGGGTACTTCTGTTTCTGGCTTTATTACTTCACATCCTTAAATTTGAGAGGAAATCGAGTATCTTTCACATCATGTAATATATGCATGTAAAATGAAAGTAGAAAGAGTAAATTAAATTATGGCACAGAGCTCATACAGAGAGTAAATGTGGCTGTCAACACTTAAAAATAATGGTCCCAGTAGATTTATCTTTCTACAGCAAGAAAAATGCACTGATTAACATTTGGCGTTGTTCTTCGTTCATTCACCCGTTCATTCACCCACTCCATTGTATTCATCCGCTGTTTTCATTACTGCAGTGAAATACCTGAGGCAGTAAACTTGGAAGAGAAAAATATGTATTTTTAAAAATCTGAACCTTTATTGGTACATTATGTATACACATCATGATCACGGTCAGCATTGAGAATTTGTACCAGTGTATGACATGATTTAATTCTCATTTTCCCCTTCCCTTACCCACCCTACAACCCCCACCCCTATATACATATACATACACACACACACACACACACACACACACACACACACACACACACACTAGCTTTGTTTTCTTTTTCTTTACCATCGCATTTTTTCTTACCCATCATTACTTGCCCTTAAACTCCATTTCCCTTTGAAAATTTACTATTTCACAATATTTATCATGCATTCTAGAACTCATGTACATCTACAGTTTCTCATACCAGAGAAAAGATATTTACACATCTGTGACCTATTTATTTCACCTATGAGTATGTTTTTAAGGTACATCCCTTTGAGAACAAATGACTCAAGAGTTTTACTTTGCCAAAGAAAACATGTATTTTGCATCGCAGTTCTAAAAGCCTCATTTGGTGATGGCCCCAAGGCGTGCATGTCAGGAGACAAGCAGCGCTCCTGTCACCTATCCCAGGGAATCCCTTCGCCTGGCTTAGAAATCTGCCTGAACTCAAACCGAGTCTCCACCCTCTTGATATGACTGACATTGACTTTGTGGATTAAACTCTGGCCTGAATCAGGGAGAACAAACCACGTAGAAACCATAACATGCACCAAACATTTTGAGCAAGGCAGCATTCAGCATTTTTAGGATATAGCAGTGAATAAGATAAAGAGGTGTATCTTTCCTGATTTTGTAAATTAGCAAGAAGAGACCAGGATAAATAATAAAACCACATACATACAAAATAAATTCTATAAATATATTGGAATATACATGAAGGAAAAACATAGCAAGTTAAGGTGAGGAGGCTATATGGGATTCAATAGATCACACAAAGCTTCAAAAGCTGTTGTAGAACCTGAAGTTTTTAAAGTATTGCATAAAAATTTTAGCAAAGCACATCTATTTTTAAAAAAGATATTAGAAAGCATGTTTCTTTGCCCATTTGTTTACTTTTTAAAAATTTCCTAACTTAAGCTTGAACTGGCTGGCTAACTAGTTTCCTGTCTCTTCTTACCCTTAAACCTGTGTCTCACATTCTCTTTCTACATTCTCAGATCTGAGAATGACAATGATACTTCAAAATCACAAGGCACCCATTTCTCCCAGGGAACTCTCTGAAACCTTTGCTCATTTTTGCCTAGATACCTTATGCCATAAAAGGAAAAGAAGACCAAACTTCAAAATAAAATTATCAATGGTAATGTATTATTGAATAACCCTCAGGTACATATTTTTTCAGGTTAAATTGCCATTAGCAGTATCTAATGCTACCAATTCAAGGCTTTGTGACCAGGTCTTAAAAGTAAATCCCTAAGCCCATGAAAAATGTTGGCAAGAGGGTGAAATTGTACTCTTAATGAGAGAGTCAAATGAAGATAAAGGATCACAGAGGAATTGAGGATAGTTTGAAAATGTACAGGGCTATATGAAGCTAACAAAGCATTATGAGACATCTAAATTCAGCTGTCAGAGGGGCTCACATTGATTCCTGCGCTCATTGTATGCACTCTGAAGGTGCTCTAAATGGAGTCTTATATAACCTATCTTTCTCAGGGGAAAGTTGATAGTACTTTCCGGTAGGAAAATAGGAACGTGGTTTAGATTGGAGTAGTTGAGAGCCCATTTTGCTTCTGTTTAGATTCAAGCAAATGAAAAGGCTTAGACTTTTTCAAGGTAAAAAAGTCAACACAAATCCAGAAACCTAAATCACCGCTCTAAATGCCAGCTGTCTTTGTCCTCCTGGTACTCGCCTTTGTTAGTCAGTATCTGATCCATCTATTTTCAGCCTTCTCAACCCCAGTCCCAGAAAAGTATTTCTGAGAAGGGAAGGAATAATATCATGACTCAGTTAAAAATAGTTCTTTTGTAAGAAACATTTAAAAGTTCATCACAAATTAAACCCAGACCCCGATCAAATGGATCTATTTAGAAATTGTAGTCTCTACAAAAAAAAAAAAAAAGGAAAAAGAAAAGAAATTTAGTCTGTATGTGTGTATGACTCAGTTCTGTTGTAGCAAATCTTTTTTCCTGAGACATCTTGGAAATAGTTCATTAGTTTACCATTGTAATTTTACCATAGCACATAATTATTCTAATGATACAAATGGAAAAATCTAATTGTTTTACTTTGCATATTACCTATATGTTTTTCCATTTTTATTGTTTACCTATTGAAAAGTAAAGGGTTAGTACAGCTGTTTGGTAGCTTATTTCAGCTTCTGATCTGATATAAAGTATAATTGTAAATGTTCAATTCTGTCATCAAATGTTTCCAATAGACATAAAATAATCTAAAGGTAAAACAACAGGTCAAGTAATGCCTTACAATTTAACTACACCCTGAAGAGATATGTAAGTATATGCATGCATGCGTGTGTGTGTGTGATGGGGGGGAGGAAGAGGAGATTATTATTCCTGATATCTCAATTTCATTATTTAAAAAACATCTGCCAGATTAGTAGTGCATGCTCCTGTGGGTATCCAGGTGAGGTATGAAGGAATAGTCTTGGATATTATTATATATGGTCACTTGCCTGTTCTTTTCTGGCACTGTTCCCCTATTGAACTCCCCAGTCACCATGAATTGAAAAGCTTTGTTTCACCACAACATTTGGAAATGATGTTCTTTCCTTGAAGCTAGCTACTATGGACTGAATTTCCACAATGCATAAACTAAATTCAATCTTTTCTCATTCAAGTTTTGAATGTCATGTCAGATATCATGTCCAGCAATAAGAAAGGTAGCTAGTGCCAAAACTTGGCACCAGTTTCCCTCAACTATAGGTGATTATGTGGTTTACATGCGTTTGGAACTAGTTTGTGTAAAAGGCTTAGAGAAACAGGCTGGAAAAGCATAGAATACTGGACTATTAGCAGAGCCTGCTGGTTGATTCTGATCAGAGCTCAGAAGACCAGAATCCTGACGAGCGTGTAGCCAGTAAAGAAAGTTTCAGTGGGGAATAGGGAATCCCAACTGAACCAGAGAGCCTGTATGATATATCTGGGAGAAATTGTCTATAGTTTGTCCTTATCCTGAGACTTTGTAGGAGATTGAGAGGGCAGTGAACTAATTAATCTACTGGAAGAGATTTCAAGACAGCCCACCTTTTCGGCTGTGAAATGGGAACTGCTACCTATGTTTAACCAGACAAAGACTGAACCAAATTCAGAAAAATCAACGTATTTGAATTCTGACCCAGAAAGGACTATGTGTGTGGTTGGAGCCAAAGGAAGTATAGCTGCTAAAGATACCACCATCAAAAAGAAACCAAGTACTTTGTACAGAGAATAGAAAAAGTCACTTGAAGACTTCTCAGAATCACCAACAGCCTACCCTTTGCAGCCCCAAATATGCCAACTTACTTTTGAGAAAAGAATTATTGGGATCTCAGCTCAAGAAAGGCCTCTCAAAAAAATTGATTCCTCAGCATTCATTTCACTATGCTTAGTCATCCAGGCATTCAGAGACTGGTGTAGCCATAGTCCAAGGGGTGCTGGCTACTGCTTCTGCTAATAGCAAGATTTATTGTTATTCACATGTTGCTGGTTTTACTGGCATATAGATGCAAGAGCTGTGGGGAAGAGGACGGCTTTAAGCCAGAGGAAGCTCTGGAAAGCAAAGAAAGGAGCCTTGAGCATTGAGTTCATAAGACCAAGATGCTGATAAAAATGGAGTCAGTAAAGACCTGTCTCATGTGGTTTCAGTTGGGAATGAGGATTCTTCTGGAGTTGGGCTAGCAGCCATGCATGTGACAAAGAACTAGTATCTATAATATATGAAAAATTATAGACATTTAAAAATTAAAAAAATCAATTAGGAAATGGGTAATAGGCAATTATAAAAGTAAAGAAATCATTTTACTGAAGATAAGATGCAGATGATAAGTCAGCCTATGACAAGAGTTTCATATAATTAAACTTTAGAGAAATAAAGCCAAAATGAGATATCATTACAAACCTATCAGAATTTTTTATATCCATGAATATATTAATATGTTTGTGCAAAATTCCTTTCAGAGATTTAAAAATGTAATTGGCACTTAATTAGATTTTAATATACTTAGGTTTAATTACAAATGCACTCATTACTTTCTTAAATATTTAACAGTTGTACAATATGATCAAAAGTATTCTAAACTAAGTTTCACATTTATAGTGGATGTTAGAAATGAATATGGCTACAACATCATCCTAAGATGTAAGATGTATTAAAAGAGGGGGGAAATAATGTATCTTCAAACATTAGATATTTCTGAACGTCTATC
Organism: Thryonomys swinderianus; assembly: GCA_004025085.1. Lineage (NCBI taxonomy): Eukaryota > Metazoa > Chordata > Mammalia > Rodentia > Thryonomyidae > Thryonomys > Thryonomys swinderianus. The sequence continues at coordinate 18,804 of PVIC010013910.1, read as the reverse complement.
TTAAGTGCTTTTAATCTCTAGGGAGCTCAATATATTTGCTATGTTTATAACTTTGTAATCTGAAGAGGTTCAAGTAATATCCTAAACATAACATAAGTATTTGGGAAAAATTTATGTTTTGAGGAAAGTTTTTTCTTCTGTAGCTTACTTGTATTATAAAAGTTATCTTTCAGAAAATTCATTTGCCCTGGAAATATTAAAATCTATAAACCCTGCTGGGCGTGGTGGCTCATGCCTGTAATCCCAGCACTCGGGAGGCAGAGACAGGAGGATTGCTGAGTTCGAGGCTTGCCTGGGCTACCTAGTGAGCTCAGGGCCAGCCTGAACTACAAAGCGAGACCCTGTCTCAAAAAAAAAAAAATCTATAAACCCTTTCAAATTAGAAAAAAATACTTAACATTTTTGGCAGAGTAAATCCATTGAAGTTCTGGGTACACTAGTAAATAAATTCAGTAATGAATTTCAGACCTTTGGAAAGATTTTAGTGATTAATTTGTCTCTATGTATTAAAACTTAAATATTCACATTTTGAAAAATTGTCTAGTTATTTGCCTTCTGGTAGTTACATGTTTCATGTTTTCTTGATAGCTCTTCCTCTTTGCTTCTCAAGAGTTTCTTTTTGTTTATTTATTTTTCAATTAACATAATAATTTTAAATGGTTTTTGAGTATCATGTGATGTTTCAAAACATGAACATTATATACTAGTCAAATCAAGGTAATGCATATATCTGTTCAAATGTTTGTCTCTTCTTGCAGAAGTATTTAAAATATTTTATCATAGCTTTTTGAAATATGCACATTATTATTATCTGTGTATGAAAGAACATCAGAAATTATTTCTCCCATAAAATACTTAGTCTCTGTTGAGTGACATTTCCCACCTCTTCCCCTCTCCTGTAATTTTCCCTAATATTTGGTACCCATATTCCAACTTTCAACTCCTGTTAGTGTAACTCTTTCATATTCTCTATATGGAGAAATCATAGACTATTTAGGACATTTCATTTATGTAAGAACTCAGTTCTATCTAAGTTGTAAAAAATGGCAGTGTGTCATCCTTTGTAATGGTTAAGTAGTAGCCCATGTTTATATATGCCACATATTATATATTTAATCATTAAATGTACAATTAGGTTGCTTTTATTTCTTGGCTATTTTAAATAGTATTAGAATAATTATGGGAGGCAGATGTCTATTCCACATACTGATTTCATTTTTATTGGGCTTATATTCCATATTAGGATTGTTGATAGTTGCACTTTCAATTGTTGGGAACTTTCATTCTGTTTTTCATAATGGCCACACTAATCTACATTTTCACTGTCATTATGCAGCGATTCCTTTTTCTCCACATCTTTGTCAGCATTTATCTTTCGTTATTTTGACACTAACCATTCTAACTGGGATAAGATGGTATCACCTTGTGGTTTTAATTTCGTGTCCCTGATGATTATGACATAGAGGTTTTTTTCATGTACCTGTTGGCTTTTTGTATTTCTTCTTCTGAGAAATATTGAATTTTGTCTATTACTCATTTTAAAATCATATTGTTATTTGTAAATGTGGCTGTCAACACTTAAAAATAATGGTCCCAGTAGATTTATCTTTCTACAGAAAGAAAAATGCACCGATTAACATTTGGCGTTGCTCTTTGTTCATTCACCTTGAGTTCCTTATATATTCTTGATGTTGACAACTTGTCAAACGTATAATTTATAAATATATTTTTCAACTCTGAGTTATCTCTTCACTTTTTGATTGTTCATTTTCTGTGCAGACACCTCTTCCCTGGATATGATACCATTTGTCTGTTTTTGTTTTTCTGTCTGTGACTTTAGGTCTTGCTCAAAATCCTTCCCATTCCAATGTCTTGAAACATTTCCAGTTTTATTTTGAAACTTTTTATAGTTTCAGGTCTTCCATTTAGGTTGATTTTTTTATATGGCAAGAGGGAAAAGTTTAATTTATCTGTATGGGAATATATAATTTTCGCAGCACCATTTATGGAAGACTCTATCCTTTTCTCAGTGTGTATGCAAAGCATTTTTGATGAACATTAGTTGATGGATGTGCTCACCTCTAAATTCTGTTTTGTTCCATTGGTCTATTTATCTGTTTTAATACCAATACTATGTTGATTTGATTAGTAAAGCTTTGTAGTATATAGTTTTAAATGAGGCAGTGTAATGACTTCTACTTTGCTAGAGTTCCTTGTATACTCCTGAGGTTAACCTTTGTCAAATGTGTAATTTTTAAACATTTTTTTCTATTCTGAATCATATCAATTTACTCTGTTGATTGTCATCTTTGTGATATGTCTTTTATTTTGGCTATTTGAGAATTTTTATAGATCTTTATGAGTTTTAGAGTTACTTTTATAATATTGTGGAGAATATCACTGATATTTTGATGGAGATTGTATTGAATGTGTGTATAATTATAATATTCTTTTAATTCATGAATGTGGATATCTTTCCAATGTTTTCTGAATTTCTTTTCGTTTATCACTGTTATATACTTTTTATTGTGGAGGTTTTTTTCACTTTTCTTTTTTATATTTAGTCTTTAATTTTTTAAAAAAATTTATATTTATTGGTACATTGAATATATACATCATATCATGATCACATTCAATATTGGGAATTTGTACTAGTATATGACATAACAATTCTAATTGTTTCTTCTTACCCTACCCATCCCACAAACCCCCACTTTTCTTATAAATTAATTGTTACATATTTTATTCTTGTAACTATTAAAAATAAGATTGCCTTATTGAATTAATTTTATGGGGAACTTATATTTTGTGTATATAATCAAACAGAAAAGCAATCACTTATCCATTCATTGTTGGTAAAAATTTTAAAAGGTACAACCATTGTATAAAAAATTGTTTATTTTTAAAACTGACCATATAGGGCTGGGGATATAGTTTAGTGACACTGCACCTGCCTGCAAATTGCAAGGTCCTGAGTTGACTCCTGGTACCAAGAGAAAAAGAACAATGACTAAACTAACCGTATGAGTAACACAGATCTAGCGATGGACATCTATGCTACGAGTATTAAAACCTAAATTCACTGCAGATTGCTCTAGCTGTTTATATTACCTTTACATATAACTATAAATTAGAGAAAATCTATGTGTTCTACAGGGTGAATAGCCAATTTGTGGCACTTTAACTCCACGATGGATTTTTATTACATCTTTTAGGAAGCTATCACTTTGACATTCACAAATCCCTCTTTAACACTAATAATCTAATGTTCATTTTTATATGGTTCTCAAATTCCTATAGGCATTTTTGTTCTTCCTTATTATTGTTCCTCCTTTGAACATTTTGAAATAGTCAATATTTGAGCTGATTAATTTTTTATTTGATTCTTCTATTGATGTCCTCTGTTATGTTTTTATTTCACTTAATATGTATTTCAGCTGGAGGGTTTCTGTCTGATTTTTAAAAAGAATATTTCAATCTCTGCTAATTTTTCTGAGCACTAACTTTTTTGTTCTTTAAGTTCATTAAATGTCCTTATTAGTTTTTTTTAAATCTTCTGTTCAAGAGTTCATACTTATCAGTTTCCACATGGTCAGTTTATAGCACTTTATTTTCTTTATATGAGGTCATGATATCTTTAAAAGTTTTCTATGCTTTTTGGTCTAAAACCTTGTCTATAGGTTGAAAGATTAGGTATTTATTACACTATTCTAGTTTGGCTTCATTTGTGACTGTCCATCTAGAAATTGTAAGCAGATTTCTTGTTTGCTCTGAGGTCATGGCCAGGACTGTTCTTCCAACAGTAGGTGATTCCTGAAGTGTAGGTTTGCCACACATTGACATTAGTGCCTTGTCACTGTTTCAGTTTTAGAGGGTGCCAGAAGCCCAAGTTTATTCTAAATCCACAGTTGAAGGGTGTTGACTAGATATACTGGAGAAATGTCTAACAAAAATATTCCCTTTGTACATGTCTTCACCTGAGGCTGTGGCTGGGGCTAAGGCAGGGCAGACCCAGTTGCCTCCTCTGCAATCACTGGCCTGTGGTCAAGGCACTATGTGACCCTGCCTGGCATTGAACTTCACAATAGAGGTACTGGTCCTATACAGTGATGTAATACCTCCTCCCTCTCTTCCTCTGAGTGAGCAAGGACTTTCCTTCATGTTGTGTAGACTTGTGATCATAATTTTTCAATGCTGGATCATGCTCAGAGCCCACAGTTTTCTGACACTAAGGTAGCATTGGGACAGAAGGAAGGCCCATGCACCTGTACGGTGCCCACGGCTGTGGTATACACATAGTCTAGGACCACCACACCCAGCTACAGAGTCTTTTGATCAGAAAACAAGTCCATTCAAATAATGCTGAGTCATCAGTTCTTGAGCACTCATCTATAGGAGTGACCACTGGGATTTATTCAGTGCTGGATTTAACCAGCATGGTACTGAGTTCCAAGGTAAAGTAGGCTAACTTCCTGCTCTTACTCATGAGGAAGAGTCTTGTTCTGCTATGGGCACATAGTTATGGAAGGGATGGTAGAAGCAATCACTTGGTCTTCAGGCAGACTTGGCTTCAGAAGCTTTGCCGATAAGCACTTTTCTTGGGCAATGAGCTTTGTATTCTACTGTGGTAGGTCTAGTACCGGGTCCAAAGTTTACAGCTGAGACTTAAATTCTCCTTTCCTGAAACAGAAGCATCTCTCTCCACAATAATTAAAATTGGGGCAGGGGTGGCATTGCCAACTTACTCGTCCTACCTTCTTCAGTGTGCTTCTTCTTGCCATCATGTTAAAAGCAGGTGTTTTGATCTCTTATCCAATTTCTCTGCCTCTCGTGACCATAGGTATGTGAATGACTACCTGTTCGCCTGTTGTTTCTGCAGGGAGATGGCTTTGGAGGGTCTTGTTCCTCTGTGATCTTGTTCTATCTCCCAAATATTTGTTAATACACTAATCAGCTAATCAGATTATCTTAAAGTAATAATAATAACAGCAGTCATCATAATCATAATAATATGGATGAATAAAAATGGTGTTTTCTCTCTGGATAGCTCTCATCATACAATACAATGTGTATGAAGCTAGGAATCAGTAACTCATACCAGTTTCCCAAAAAAAAATTTTTTTTTCCTACCACTAGGATGTTGAGAAAGAAAGATATTTACTCATGTCTTTGCTGAGTCACTCTCCATCCAGCCCCTGCTTTTCTGTGTTGTCTGATCTAACCAGTAATGCTTTATTCTGAGCTACGTGAGCATGGCCTTCTGTGCTGTGCCTTGACATACCACTAAAACAGGACTATTAATGCAAACCACCTTCTACTGAAACTTTAGGATTTTAAACCTATAGGTTTAAAAATTTTAAGATTACACCTTAATGATAAAGGTGCTTACAGTGCTGACAAAGAAAAAACTTATAATTGTTACAATGACAAATCTTAACAGTTTCTTAGGTTTTTCTATTTCCCTATCCACATACATAAATATGGAATATATCTCAGTGACAAATACTCTTTTCTGGCCTCTGTTCTTTGTTATGATTGGTGAGCCTCTTTCATTCCCATAATCTTGTTCTTCTACATGAAAACTTCATGTTCCAGTTACCAGGAAGAAAATCACACATGTATTTATTTTATAATTCAGAGCACCATATTATCCTCTGAGGTTGCATGTAAAAAGACTTTTAAATGACCTATCGATATATTCTTCTACTATTAGAGTAAGGGTTTGTGGGGACAAAAAATAATTTCGATACTCTCTTCTTGTACCTAACTGAAATCTTGCTAAGTTTAGAAGAGCCTTCTTTCAACTTTATAATACCTACTACTAGTCATTGAAATGCAAAATATTTACAATTGTAATTTATTGAACTCTTTGATCATGATAAAAGCTACTGTATGTGCTTTACATTTTACGTAGTTTGAATCATTTAAATTGTAAGACAATTGCCTTATTCCATTTAAAGCACACTAGTTAAGAGAAAACACTGTATGCTCTAAAACAATGCATATACCAGCAACCTTGGCAAATAACAATACTTATTTCCATAAAAATGAACATTGATAAACTTTAGGAAATGTTGACATTTCTTGGTAAGTAAGAAAGCCAGGATTTAAATTGGTTTTTGTGGATTTGGTGCAAAACTCACAAAACTAATCATAAGAACTCACTGCACACAAATCTGAGTTTGTTTGAAGAAATATGTATTTGCATAATATTTTTTGTTGCAGTAGTAGTGTCCCTTCCCTAGTGTCTAAACCCAATCCCTGGGATCTATGAGTATGTTACATTACAGGACACAAAGGATTAAGGTTGTTGAAACAATAAAGATTATTAATCAACAAACCTTAGAAGAGGGAGATTATTCTGTATTATTTGTTGACCACAGTATGATTTCAAGTATCTTATAAATGTTGAAGGGAGAGAGAAAGGTCACAGGTGATCCTATGTGAGGAAGAGCTGTTTGGTCATTACTGCCTCTAAGGATGAAAAGAGAATGTTAAGGGATGTAAACTGCCTCAAGAAGGTGGAAGATAGAAAATGTGATCACCACTAGAACTTCCAGAAAGAAAGACAGCAAGGACTCTTGACCCTTGCAATTAACCAGTAGACTCAAATTTTGAACTTCTGACCTCTAGACCTATCAGGTAATAAAATTCTGTTACTTTAAAACACTAAATTTATGAGACTTTGTTAGATTAAGCAATACAAAATCAGTATACCTGTTTTGACTTTTAGCTTGTTGTATTTCACTATTTTCCATTTGAATATGCATAGGCTTGACTGAAAGAATAAAGCTCCGTTTGATGAAGGATATCCATATTCTCTGTTTCATGATTGTCCCTCTCACTGATCCTTTCTAGCAGCAAACCTTGCATATTTGTTTCTTCTTAACCCCTGACAAATTTCAATGTTCATTTGTGTGTTTGCCTGCTTTGAGCTCATTTTCTTTGGCATTTATGGTCCAAACATTATTTTAGACAAAAGAAAACAGAAGGTCTAGCAACAGAACATTTTTAAAAGATACTGTGTGATGCGTGGAAGAGGTGAAAGAAAAACCAGCTGGCATTATTTCTTAGAAGCTGCCCAGAGAAAGCGAGAGAGTGCAAAGATTGCCAGGACAGCTGAAGGTAATGACATGGCCCAGCACATAAAGGGCCCCACATGGAACATCTCTGAAACAGAAGATATGAGGGAACAGGAGGGAGAGACTTAAGGGGAAAGGTCCATTATCCACATTGTAAAAGAATGTGAGCATCCATTAGGAAAAGGGAATTTTGTCTTGAAGATCATAGAGAATGAATCCAAGAAGGATATTTAACCTAGGGGCTATGCCTGTGAGTCTAGGGAGTAAATGAGGGAGCAATGTGAATGTAAATGTGTCACAGGCCTAGAGAGTAGGGAATGAGTTAAGGAACTATTTAATTCATAGTTCAAGGGTAGCGGTAGCTAGAACAGCTAGGTCAGTCAGGGGGTGGGAAGTCCCAGGGTGGGAAATTAAAGGATGTCAAGAAGACAGATGCAATATTATATTCTCACTACTTACATGTGGACTGTAAGAAAGCAGAGAAATTCTTTTGTTGTCTTGGGTAAAAGGACACATAAGAATATATGCATTAATTTGAGGGATGCACTGGGGCCGACCCAGAAAATGCTGGCTAAGTTGTGATTCAATTTTAGTGACAGGATTATTCTGGTAGAGGTAAGACTGGTATAGTTTTATCCTGGACTTCTACTTCATGTTCCTATTGGGCATCTGTCAGAGGTTCTCATGAGCTCCTTCTTGCAAGCTGACAAATGATCTAAGCCTCCATTTGGCTTGTGTTGTGCCAGCCTCTGCCAACTACACAGTGATCATGTGCGGGCTCCTTTCATTAATTTAAGTCCACTTATACAGTTAGCAAATTAAGAAAATAATTAGAGCATCATAAAGACATCATGAGAAATGACCTTTTGACCTAACTTTTAATAAACAGTGGCACAGATGAAGGTATAGGAAATAACAAAATGATGAAGCTAATTCTAATGTAATGTAGAATGTTATCAAAAGCCTTCAGGAGGTCAAACAATATCTAGGAATATTGGTGCAAAGCTCTCCTTGACTACCTCAATATTATGCCCCAAAGAAAACCTGTGGAAAATTTGGTAATATCAAATCAATAATATGATCTATTGCTTTCAACCCACAGTTAAATGAAAACAGTACCATTATTTGAATACACAAACACTTAAAAATTTGAGATTGGACTTCTTCCTTTGTTAGAGGTGCATCATCAGTCTTTCTTGAGGATTACCTTCTCATAGCAAGTGCTGTGCTAAATATAACGGAAAAATGGAGCAAATGCAAGCATGATGAGATCCTTGTCCACATAAAGTTTACATCTCTACTAGGAGAAGCAAGGTTAACCTGGAAAGAAATCATTAGAGGACAAAAAAGAAGTAAAATAAAATCTGTTATTTTTATTCACAAAAGCTATCTTGCATATGAGAATCTCAGTAAATTCTACTGTACTACTCTATTTTATTGCAACTATTTACTTATTCAGGTTTTATTTTTCTTGTATAAAAACCTTATGTTGTAACTGCTGCTGCTGCCTGCGTGATCTGGACAGACTCTGGTTTGAGTTTTCACAAGATGGCCACTGAATTCCTGTAGGGAGATGTGGTGGACACAGGCTCCTTCCAGAAATCAGGGTCAGGTAGCAGGGCTCTTGCAGAGAGCGTCAAAGGCGGCCTTGGGGAAGTTGCCCAGAGTGGCAGTACATCCTCTTCTAGAGCTGTGCCAGTCATCAGTACCAGCTATCAGCAGCAGCTTCTTGGGCACAGGGTGGAGAGCATGGCAGCGCTTGTGGGGGCAGGGATTGGGCACTGTCACCCTACAAGGACAATGTAGGGTTTGCCAATCTTATTCCTCCAGTGGCCTCTCCACACAGAGAAGATGGGGAGTGTGACCTTTGCATGGCAGTGGCTACCTCCTTGGAGCACTTTGCACCCAGACCAAAGTGACCATTGTTGTCCTCAGTGTCAACAGATGCTGTGAACCTGGTTGGTTGGGCAGCCTAAGTCTGCTTTTGGTTGGGTGTGATTGCTAGAACTTCGTCCTTGAGGGATGGGCCCGGGAAAAAGGCAGTAATCTCAGACTCTTTGATGGGTAAGATGATACAGATTTCCTTCAGGGATTTGGTCCTCCAGTCTGTGAGCAACCAGCCCAGGTGGGTGACAAGAATCCACCCCTTGTCCTTGACTTTCCAGTCTTGAGCCCAGAATCTGCACCCCCTCTGTGGCCTCAGAGCCACTGTTGGAGCCTCAGAGGAAGCTGGCTTTGCTCAGGCCCTGGAGACCCAAGCCCTTTGTGTCATCTGCCATTTGGTGTTTTCCCAAGGAAGTATTATAACAATTTTCAGCAACAAAATATCATTTGCTTTATGGAAATGCTACAATTACATTTTAAAAAAAATAAGTATCCTATATATGACTTCAGTGTTTCTAAAAAGTAAAGACAATTATCTAGCTATCTAAACAAATAGAAAACATATGTAATGATTAATGATTGTTACATGCATAGCATGCAGTTTTTAAGAATATCTTGTATACAGAAGCATGTTCTTAAGCAACATATTCTTAAATGTAATTTTAGACTCATTAATAATCCACCTGTGTAAATAGTCCTTGGAATAATGACTTCTTGCAAGAAGGAAGAAAATTTATTTTAAAAGTCTAGAGGAACCTGCCTGGCATGTTAGTCTCTGCTCTGCAGAGCAAATCCCTTGAATGACTTTAAAAAGATTGATTTTTGATGTAAAGGAACATTTAATCATAGCTTTGGAAGTCTGGAAAGTGTCTGTGAAGGCTTGCCTCTCAGTGGATTGGAAATCTATTAGTGTATAGCCAGGAGGTCAGTGAGTAGCACAAATAAGACTTTTCAACTTTTCTGATGCAAAATTTAATGGTACATACCAAAACACTGCATTTCTAAAAGCACAGCACTGCAACTCCAACATGATTAGACTAACAAATACAACCTCACGAACACATAGCTACTGTGATTCCTTCATATTATAGTAAAAGCTTAATGAACTTTACAGATCTTTCTAGAAATCTGTCATCTTACACAAACATTGCCATTTTGAAAATATTTAACATTAGCCATAGTGTTTAATAATCTGAATTCTTTCAGAACCTGCTGAAATATTTCAGTTTTGCTTTCTTCAATGAATTTTTACTTGTTCTGTAGTTTTCTTCTCTCCCTCTTTCCTCTCTTTTTTATTTTCTTCTTTCCTATCTTGCTCCCTTCCTCTTTCCTTCCTTTATTCTGTCCTTTCTTCTCCCCTCCGTCCCTTCCTTCCTTCCTTCCTTTCTTCCTGTACTTCGGCTCTGTATCAGAGTCATAATTTTTAATCTAATTTTTCATACTCCTAGTTATTATCTTCATATGTTCTTTTAAACAGAGAACCTCATTTAGATATAGGAGAACATGGCCAACCAGCCAAACAGTATTTCAAGCTTCTTCAAAACTTCCCTTTTCCTCCTTCATCTTCACATATGCTATGTGACTATGTTCTGACCAATAGTCTGTAACCATATGACCACACCATTTCCAGCTCAACAGCTTCCTGTGAGCTTCCTCTTCACTTCTTGCAAATTGGTTCAGGGACATGATGTTGCATAATGTTTGCAACATTTGCACAAAGAAAAATGCTAGGGAATGGTAGAGGAGAAAAATGGAATGAATTGAGTTTGCTTTAGAGACCTGGATTGTTATCAACGTCTACTTGTATTTGAGCTATAAAACTAAAGGGTGGTATACCTATTTTAATAAATACATTCCTCCATCCAAAGATAACAATTTCTATTTTATTTTTAAAGCTCAGCTACCTACATACTTTAATAGTCTCTATACTCTAAGAAGTCAAATATTAAAATCTCTCTGGTCACGATTTTCTATGCATATGCATCTGCATATACACACAAGCACCTCTCCTGAACACTGTAATTCTAGCATACATCTGGAGGCATGATCTGCCATTGTCTGCCTCCTCTTGGACTTTCTCCAAGCGATTACTACTTGGCCTTCCCCAAAATACCCTGTGCCATTTTCTTCCTTTTGCCTATGATGATAAATTCATTTCCCCCCATTCTAAACAAAATTCTTTCTTCAACTGTGATTACTCTCAAGCTGCTTTCTTCTGTTTCATTTCTTTGTTTACCAGACTTTTTGTAAGAGCTTTAAGTTGCTGCTTCTTTTCCTATTGCTACCCCATAGTGCCATATAACCTGGCATCTTCCTTGATAATCTCCCTCAGAAGTCACTCCTAGCAAATGAGTCATGAATCACTTTATCATTTTTATTTAACCTAAAAATCAAATTATATTTACAGTTGATAGATCGTTACAGTGACATTGTAAGTGCATTAATGGGGAACATGTGTGTTGTGAGCATATTCCTTGCAGCTCTGAAATAGAATTGGGTGAGTAGGGAGAGTTTTCTAAAATAGGGGTCATGGGAAGAAGTCAGAGCAACAGATAAGGAACAGAACAGTAGACAGTTCTTGATGGCTTTATCTACTGTGTTAAGGAAGTTGGGCTTTATCCTAAGGGTGAAGAAAAAAACAGAAATAATAAGCCAAAGAACTAAACTGTGGAAAATAGAACTTTAAAAAGTCATCTGGTGACAACATGTAGAATGAATTGGAGAGATGTATAGCAGGATGCCGAGAAAGCTAAAAGGGGCTATTCCAGTAATGTAGGAATAACAAGGAGGAAAATAACCATGACCTCAGGTGCTGTCTTGGGAAGTGGAGAGAACTGAAACACTTGAAAGATTTCCAGGAGATCAAATATCATCCAAATGAAGATTCTGACAATTGTCAAATATATGAGTCTGGTGTTACGGAAGGAGATCTAAGGAAGAGATCGAGATGTGACCATCCTAAGCACGTGTGATAAATAACTGGAGTCTTGGCAATGGACAGCTAAGCTCAGCAAAGAACAGCATAGAACATAAGTCCTCGGATGCACACCCAGGAAATGACCACCTCTAATGACTGAAGCCAGAAAGTGTCAAAGCAGAGAGGAATCATGTACTCCTAAGATTTCCTGTTGTTGGATAAAATACCTGACACCCTCAGATTCAAGAAAGAGACATTTATCTGACTTTTCTGTTCTTGGTCAGCTGGCCCCAAAGTAGGAATGGTGGCAAAGCGGATGGAGGAACAAAGCAAGGATCTGGGAGCCTCGTTTTTGGGAACTGGGAAGCAGAGTGGGGAGCAGGGCCAGAGAAGAAGGGGCCATGACCAAGTACAGCTCCCATAGAGAATGTGCCGGACCCACCCAGATGCACCCAGAAATGTGCTTTCCTAATTGCCCAAGGCCCTGGGAAAGCCAGTCAAGGTGACGGTCCGGCTCAGCAGCCATAGTACAGAGGATGAGAGGGATGAGATTGGCTGTGAGATTTCCACAGATAAGAGAATTACCAGGAAATGAGGGAAGTGTGTATGGCTTTAAAATGAATAGCACATCATTCTTTTATTCTGTATTTCATTTACTTTAATATTTCAAATTATCTTAACCTTAAAACTACTAAGGGGCGAAAATTTTAGACCAAGCAAAGATGGTAAACAAGTATTGAAGAGTTGAACAATTGAGCACTATGGCCAGAAAATTTGGAATTAAATAGTGAATGGAAGGTAGAGCTGTAGCTGGGGACAGAGCTGGATTATTGACATGGGAGAATGGTCATGGGTAGCTGAAAGGAGTAGGAGAATTGGCTCAGGAAGAATTTTTCTTGAAATTAAAAATGTTTCAGAAGGTAACTGCCAAAGTAAAAGATCCAGTGAAAAAGGTGCATAAAGTGAGCCATTAGGAAAGATAAAAGGGGCCTCAGAGCTTATTATAACATTACCCTTGAACAGAAATTGTAGCACCTCTCCCATGGTAAATGAAGGGAAGAAAGAGCAATTAAGCTGTAAGTAGATTTTATGTTTGATGAGAAGAAATTTCAGATTAAATTTGAATCTTAGGGATTCTGTCTTATTGTGTAGGACTTTAAATAATTTTCACTGCTTCCAAACCTGTCTTATTTTTCTATATATGTGTGTATACATATACATGAATATAGTTGCATCTGTATGAACATGTGCTTTTGTGGTTGTGTGTATACATGGATATATGTGTGGCACAGGTACAATTTGTATTTTATACAGGTATTTGCATGTGTGAATGTATGTTCAGCACAGTCTATGCATCAGTGAAGAAGGACTTCAATCATGTGTTTCTAACCCTGGTTTCAGTAGTTATTAGTTGTTTCCAGGGAACCTGCCTCTTTTCCTAAAACTTTGCTTTTCTGTCTATAAAAATGGACAATAAAACCACCTCCTCTGGTATATATGGAGGATTGGGCACTAGATAAAATACTGTTAAAAGTACAAAAAATAAATTTAAAAAATCATAAAACACTAAGGAGGGGCTAGGGGTTTGGTTCAATGGTGCTGGCAGTTGCCTTGCAGGGGGAAGGTCATGAGTTTGATCCCTGTTAACACACACACACACACACACACACACACACACACAAATCATAAAAACAGTACAGGTTTACCTTGTTTTATTTATATTCATTCTGCATTTTATATTTTGATCTTTCCTCATGTATTTTATCCATTTTATGAAGATTGGTTCATTTAATATTATCAAAATACTCTGAAATTAGCATCTTATTCCTAATACAAAGTGTAAGTAATCTTGTGTCATCTACCTGTCCATCATCCATCTGCATTATTTTCCATATTGAATGAATAAAAAATGTAGTGCTCTTTAAGTCATAGAATTCAAAACTTCTCTTGTGGTACATCCACTTTTGCTTCATTACAGGTTGTTTTTAATCTTAAAAATGTTCAAAATCTCTTTCAGTCAAATCTATACACTCTAACATTTTACAAATACATCTGTGCCTTTAGTTATTATATTTTCTGTACATGTTCTTCAGAATTCAAAACTATACTTCCCTCATAATTTTTCAAACTAGATCTTGCTTAGTTCTTTCATCCATCAATAACCTCTGATATCTTTTTGGGGAAAAAAGGCGCTTTTCAAAACAGTGGTCTATTTTTGGAAATTTTGTCCAGCTATTGCCTTCACTATTGAGCAGCAGTTTGGCTGAATGTGGAAATTAGGGGTCATGATCTTTCCCCCAACCTCTGAGGCTGTGGCCCCCTCCTTTTCTGGCATTTTAGTGTTTTTGAAAGGCCACTTAAGGCATTTTGCATCTTACTTTTTCTGTACTTGAAGTGTTCATTGTCCTTGAAATTCACCATCATCACAAAGATACGTTTGTTGTGTCTTTTCTTACTAATTTATTTGTGATATGACTATCCTTTCAAGCTCAAAATATAAATTAGTTTTAAACTGGATGATGTGGTAGAATTCTTCATTTGATTACTGCTTATAGTCCTCTTGTTCTGCTTTTTTCTGACAAACGCTCTTATATAAGCTGGGCCTTCACTTTGCTTGCCATTTTTCTCATTTTCTCTGTCAGTAAGCTCTGTGACCTTTTCCTGTAGATTCTTCAGTTTCTTTTCAATTTTGTCCTGTAAATCACTAATTAAATTTTCTGCAATGTCAAGTCTGCTAATTATTGATTCAGACTAAAATGTTTGTTTTTAAATCCAATAAGTGTGCTGTTGGCCAACAGTTTTGCTATCAGTTTCAGTTTCATAGTGGCAATATTTTACTGATTTGTTCTACTTTTATTACTTAAGGACAATGGGGAATGTATTGAATCAGATATTATTTTCTTTTTCCTGTATTGGAACACTTTCCTCATAGGCTTTTATTGTTCCTCAGGCTAGTAACCTTTAAAAAATTTAATATACATTTTATAAAGTCTTACATTTAGAGTGAGCTCCAGGCTGTATCACAGTTGTTGCATTATTATACTCAGATCTTTCATAGAGAACTAGTCCAGTAGCTTCAGTTTGCCTCCTGTAAATCTTAATAGTGGGGTCTCACTTTATCATCAAATTAACATGTCCAAACTAGACTAAGAATTATCTTTTCCCCTTCTGAACTCCCAAAACAACTGCACTATCATTCTGCCAATCATCCAGCATCAGAGTATCTTTTACTTTTTCCTTTTGGATTCTTGCATAGAGTTCTCCACTCCACAGTGATTCACGTGACCTTTCCTTTACATTTTTTTCTGTTCCCTGTCATGTTATGCATTTATGCCTCTAACAACTACTCTCTTGGATGTGTCTTATTTCAAAGCAATCTGTGAGTGTTGTCAGATTATTCTTCTTAAAACGTTAACTCCATAGTGTAGTGTATTTTTTGAATAAGTCTTAGCTGATATTGAATTAAATATACACTATTTCCTGTGTACTTAAGATGTCTAGTTTCACCCAATGCTGAGGGTCCTTTTTTTTTTTTTTTTTTTTTTTTTTTTTTTTTGAGACAGGGTCTCGCTTTGTAGTTCAGGCTGGCCCTCAGCTCACTGTGTAGCCCAGGCAAGCCTCAAACTCAGCAATCCTCCTGCCTCTGCCTCCTGAGTGCTGGGGTTACAGGCGTGAACCACCACGCCTGGCTTGAAGGTCCTATTTTTAATGAATTTTGCTATTGAATACATAGTCTATAGATTCACAGGTCATCAAGCAGGTCTGTAGCTGCCCACTTATATCTCTCTATTAGTGCTGTCTTCGTAGTTCTTTTTAATATGACAAATGAATATTGAGCTTGTTTTTTGAGCCAAAAATCCTGTTATTAAATATTAAATATAAACATAATGTATATCCTTAACTTCTAGGCAATTCTGATATATACAGCCCATAATGCAATGCAATAATGTGATTAGCCAAATCACTATAATACAGAGAGCACTGAAAATAAAGAATTCTGCCAGGGAATTCACAATAGGCATCATGGAGAAGATGACTTTCAAGCAGTAGTATAAAAAGATGAATTTATATTTCTTATCCAAAGAAGAGTAATATCACACTCCATAACAAGGGAGTGAGTGATGTGGAGGAATTAAAGAGTACAACAATTTGTAACATGGCAAATCCCAAATGGGAAAAGATACTTAATCTGGAATAATTATCTAATTTACACAAGGTGTAAAATAGCATGTGCTCTTAGATAATACAAGAAAAACTACCAGATTTGGAAGAATGAAGTGTGCCCAATGGAGAGCAGAGTTGGGAAGCAAGAAAGCTGAACTGTAAGTTTGTAGCAGTATTCCCATGTGTTCAGACTATCTAATGGGTAGCTGTGAAACAAGGACAATTCTTGAGGATGGAGTTGGATGCCAAAATTAAATTGCCAAAATTATAACAAAGTACATCAGCAGTGAGCTGGCCTATCTTACAGGACTTTATGAAAACTGGCCTTTTAGTATTTGAAGCTCTTAATCACATGAAAAGATTACTATACATATAGAAAGTTCATCAAGTGGAGATTAAGGGAGGGTTGGGAAGAAGGCTGTGATGTGAAACTTAGCTTACTCTGTCACAGGGAGCATTAAGAATGCCTTTCCTTCATCTCAGTTTAGGTTAAGGGTCATTCTAATACACCCATAGGCACTTTATACAATTGGGGGAAGGTACAAAGAGTGGATAGACAGTTGAGAATTTTTATAAATTCTCGAAGCAGAGGTTTGGTTAGATAATAAATATTCTAATGGCCAGAGCAAAGGAGAAGCTATTTTTGTTGAATGTTTTTCATGGACCACTCATAGGTCAGAGATTTATGAAGTATGGGTATTGTCTTGGGTCCTATGTTGTTTTCTGAGGGAGCAAATAAACCTTACTTTCCTGGATCTTGATCATGTAAGCTGAGGAGGAATAGCTGACCACTCATTATAGAGGTGTTTTTTTGGGGGGTTATGGGTGGTAGACAGAAGGTGAGAGATCCCAGTGATTAAGTAATCTCCTGGGAGCCCCAGAATGGGTTAATGGATCTGCCTTAGACAGTTGCCAGGCCTACTGAATGTCAAACTAAGACCCTCTGAGCCATTTCCATCTCCTGTTTTCTGTTCTCTTACATCCTCCCTGTGTTCCAACTCCAGAGTCAACATCATTAGCAAAACTGGGAAAAAAGGAGGTCAGCCATCTTTTTTCCTTCACTGTGAGTTATTGCTGTCTTACCCCCTTTCATCCTTACCTTACAGAGGCTCTGATAGATAGGAGAAAAGGATTAAGTTTTATTATTAAATCAAGTTGGACCTAACCTTTTACTTCCAATACTGAGGTAGTAGCTTTGATTTAAAGTGACTCTGAGAATGACCCAAAACATCATTATATTACAGAAGTTTTTATTCATTTGAAAAGAAGCAACTAAACAGTCCTAAGGGACAGTGGGACACTACAATCAACTTGCTCTGTGATAGCATCCCATGCATTCTCTTATCCCATATACTGACTACATAAAGGAATTTTATGAAGCTACTTGGTTTTGGAAGTATCCTCTATGTGAAAGAGGTTTAATAATCAGAAGTTAGATAGATGAGTTGAAAGGACCATCCCTCCCATCAACTTTCTTCTTTATCTCCAAAATATTATCTCATACACTTGATGGGTTTGGGATCCTGGAGCCTCCTCTTGGAGTTATTGTCTAGGTTCTGTCATGAACAGTGAGTCAAAACAAGCACAAGTGACAGAAAAGTTTTATTAAAGGTAGGAAAAGCAACAGGCTCTGCAGAATGAGTTTGGGCCAAGTAAAAGTAAGAAAAGACATATGCCTTACAGTATGAGGGTGGGCCACCATGCAACAAAGAACAGTGGCAAAATTTAAACATGGACTGTCCTTTTTGTGTCACCCATTCCTTGGGGTGACATCAAACTTAGGCCGTCCTATCGAAAACTGCTTGAAAAGTCCATATGCTTAGCTTTGGGAACTGTCCTGAGCATGTATTCCAGTATCTTGTTATATCTCCTTTCCCAGACAGTTTTAGCCACAGCCTACCTCCCTTTCTCAGTATATGAAGCTAATTTTGATACTTTCCATGCCTTTACTGTCCTGTGAAATCTGATTACTTACTAATTTTTTCATAAGTATTTGAGCAGCTACAAATGTGAAGTAATAGTTTATTTAGCTGGCTACAGAAAGGGCATGAGATAGAAGTGGTTGATCAGCCATATTGATAAAAATCAAAATAAGTACAGATGGTGAACTAGAATGTTGGACCAAGTAGTAACTTCCTCAGGCTGCATGGAATACCTCCTTGCTAAAGGGAGTTTCTATCCCTCCCTACTAAACTCCTTGCTAAAGGGAGTTTCCACCCCTCCCTACTAAACTCCTAAGTTTCCCAGAAGTTGAAATGGTGAATAACCGGTTTTTCTTTCAAACCCCGTTTCCTTTAAGCCATACACACTGAGCAACCAGATTGGAGAGCCTGAGTTTGAGCAGGTCATTTTAAATTTCAGAACAGTCTGTGCTAGGGGCCCTCTAAACACTGGAGCACTTCCTCCACTCATTCATACACAGTTCTGCAGTGGGCCTGCATGGGAATTCTACTTTCCAGAATGCTCTCTTGGACAAACCAGGAAGGAGCCTTGTTTTCTTCTCTTCATTTTCAGTAAAAGCTCTCACAACATCTTCCTTTCATTTGCAACTTTATTCTTTGATTTTCCTGAAACCATGAGCTTTATTTGCACAGAGTTGACACATTCACTATCTTTCAGGAATTGTTATTACATCTAGGGCAGAGGAAGGAATGAAACAGATTAAAAATTCCATTCCAGGGCCAGAGGGTTAGCTCAGTGGTTCCGGCGCCTGCCTCGCAAGCGCAAGGTCCTGAGTTCGATCCCGGTAACCACATA
>PVIC010013909.1:0-37482 GCA_004025085.1 Thryonomys swinderianus | reverse complement strand
CATACCACAATGCCAGACGTGGTGGCTCACGCCTGTCATCCCAGCACTCGGGAGGCAGAGACAGGAGGATTGCTGAGTTCCTGATGGCTTGCCTGGGCACCATAGTGAGCTCAGGGCCAGCCTGAACTACAAAGCGAGACCCTGTCTCCAAAAAGCAAAAAAAAAAAAAAAAAAAAAAGTAGAGTAGGAACTGGAAGGGATATTTCCAGTGTTCATTGTGCATGGGAAGGCGTATTTCTTCCTTTACCTTTTAAAATTTCCTAGTTGGGGCTGGAGATTTAGCTCAGTGGTTCTGGCACCTGCCTAGCAAGCTCAAGGTCTCTGGTTCGATCCCCGATAACCATATGCCACAATACCGGGTGTGGTGACTCATGCCCACCAGCAATCAGTACCACATGCCACAATGCCAGGTGTGGTGGCTCATAACTGTAATCACAGCATTTGGGAGGCAGAGGCAGGAGGATTGCTCTGAGTCTGAAGCTTGCCTGGGCTGCATAGTAAGCTCAGGGCCAGCCTGAACTACAAAGCAAGACCCTGTCTCAAGGAAAAAAAAAAAAAAAAAAAAAAAAAAGGAAAAAAAATAAATTTCTTAGTTTGTGGTTACAATGTACATAATATATTTGTATATTAGTGCATATGTTTATTTTTTATGCTCAATTTTAATAGAAGTATATAATCAGCTTGAGAGCATTCTGTTCTGATGATGAACTAATATATATTTATAATTATAAATATAATATTTATATTATACTTATACATAATTTTGCTATATATAAATATATATATTTATATATAATTTCGCTAATATATAATTTTCGCTCCAGGGCCTCATTTTGTTTATTTGTTTATATGTAAAATTCTTATTAAAGTCATTCCTTCTGGGGTAACTGTGATGTGACTTAGTTTGTATTCTGTACCACCCTAAAGACATGACAGCCAGATGTGCTAACACATGCCTGTAACCGCAGCCCTCAAGGTTTGGCAAAGGCAGGGGGGTCCCTGTGTTCTGGCAGGTACATGTCAGCAAACAAGGCAAAAGCCCTCTTCATCTCCCTTATGTTCTCTGCGGCTACCTGCCCACAGGGTGGGTAACTGCACTCACACCCAGGGTGGCGCACCCTCCTTCCTGGCACTACCCGATGAATCTGTCCTAGCATCACATCCTTAACCCCAGAACTACACACTCGAGACCCCACACCTCTGAGAAGCTCCGCCTGTGGCCACACGAGGCTTCGGAGGGACACCTCGGCTGGTCTTAGAGTTGACTCAGTCATTTCTTTAACTTTGGGTATCCCCAGAGACCTCCCCTTCTTCTCTCTGTCCTTTTCTTTCCTTTCTTTGTAGGTTTGACTTTCCTTTTAAATAAATCTGGAAAATGCTATTAGTCTTTGTCAGCAGAAGCCCCTGAAGATCTTCCTGTTCCTTTATGCTAGAAATATTTGGTGGAGAAGTTTAACCATTCTGTGAGTGTCAAGGTGGCTGTTGTTCATGAGCGATGGGTTTGGCCGATGCGTCAGTTCCATTGTCGTGAGCACTACAGGTACATGAACCTCGGTCTGGGCTTTTACAGAGCGTAGGCAAATGTGGGTGACATGCAAGAAGCAGTATTAGAAAGTGAAAGATGATTGTAGGGATTAAAAGAAGAGGCTATGTTGGATGAAAATGGCCAGGGAAGTGGAGAAAGTGTCATTTATGGCAATTTGCCTATGGACAAAAAAGATTGGATAACTAGAAGAGAACGCTATAGAAAGAATAATAGAAGAAATGCTCGGTTTTGCCCTTTTTGGATATTAAAAAGGCGAGGCAGGCAAAAGTTAGAGCAAGGCAGAGAAGTGGGCCTAGGTGTGGGCTGAGTGCTGGTTCTTCTCCCTTGGGCTTGATTCCTCAGCTCTCTGCGGTATGCTGTTCAGGCTGCGGTGGGCACAGGACAGGAGCAGGGAGCTGAGGTCTGACCTAAACGCCTGTGTGCCGTGACTGCAGCCCCCGGTGCCCCTGAGGGAATGTAGCCCAGCCAAAGTGGAATGACACCAGCGGGTGCTGTTCTAGGATTTATTAGTAAGTTTTATATCAGAGTTTAAGTTAAGGGACAAACATGAGTAGAGGCGGATATTCGCTTGTATCTTGCAAAACCTCAGCTAAGTGCACCACCCGTGATCCACAGCGGTCTGATCTAGAGAGAGACCCTGGGTGGCCCGACGGTGCTGTCCGTTTCCATACTGCTCCCCAGATCCAGGGGTCTCGGGTCAGCCCCAGAAGGCTGCATTTGTCGAGCTGACATCTGGGAATGGTTGCATTCCCAGTAGTGAGAGTGGGCAATGTAGATTTAGAAAGTTTAGCCTCTGGCTGGCACTTTCTCTTACTTTCTGAATGGTTGTTTTGTATTTTTGGTTGCCAGAGTAATGAATCTAAAAGCCACACTGGTGTAGGTTACTTCTCTAGACAGACTGCTCAGCGGCGTTTGGCCACTCAGTAGCAGGCAGGATAGCGCAGAGCTCTGTGACTCTGCTGGTCTTCAGGAATGCACTGTTGCTTACAGTTCCTAGCTGCTGTCTCCCCAGGCATTGGCCAGCATGCCATTTCGTGCCTCTGTGCCTTTGCTACTTGCTCTTCTTTCTGCTTGGAATATTCCTTTCTTGGGTTAAGTGCCTCTCTGTCTCCATCTACAGGGCTCATTTGGCTCTTCTATTCCATGTAACTTCTCTTGCTGTCTTTCATGTGACCCTTTCGCGTTCCAGCGTCACCCTGATTTTTCTCCCACTGTTCCACCTATCACATTCTGTTACAATTACGTATAGTTATCTTCTTCCCAACTTCTTTGCAAATTTCTCAGACTCAGACAACTTGTAATTGATGTCGTAG
Organism: Thryonomys swinderianus; assembly: GCA_004025085.1. Taxonomy (NCBI): domain Eukaryota; kingdom Metazoa; phylum Chordata; class Mammalia; order Rodentia; family Thryonomyidae; genus Thryonomys; species Thryonomys swinderianus. The sequence goes on along the minus strand of PVIC010013909.1, from coordinate 34,623 downwards.
TGGCCAGCACAGAGCTTGGCCCATTGTAACGTTCAGTGAACTGTTGAAATGAAGGCAGGTAGTAGGAAATTGTACTTTAGGAGACTTAGAGAATTAGGGAACAACTTTGAATGTACATTGATTTTAAAACATTGCATAAATTGCTTCCAGGGATGTCTTTAGACTTGCATGTTTGTGCAATTTTTTTTTCTGATGTGCTGTGGATTGAATCTGATTGCACTGATCTATATCCCCAACCCATTAATTTATTTATGAATTTTGAAAGTCTTCTAGAACGTGAACTTGGGATCTGTTTGCCTCAGTTTCCAAGTGCTGAGATTACAAGTGCGTGTCACTGCTCCTGACTTGTGTATAGTTTTTATATTCATCTATAAAAAGTTTATAATAGAACCTGGTTTTGATCTTTCCTTTTTGTCTTTGTGTTTCCTGAATGCAAGAAGGCAAAGAGTCATTAGCCCGCCAGCTAATAAACTGTCTGACTAGACTGTCATTTGAATCAACCCCTCCATCCTAGATATTTTTTAGGACACAGTTGTACTGTGTGTCTTCATAGACCTTGCTCTGTTCTCTACATCTTTCAAGCATTGTATGCCCAGTCATGTCCCTCCATAGAGCCAGAACAGAGGATAGGATGTTTTTGCTATTTTTTTTTTCAGTACTGGGCATCAAACTTGGGCCCTTATACTTCCAAGGTAGGCACAGTGCCACTTGAGCTAAATTCCCAACCCTGAAGATAGGGGTTTTAAAAAATAGCAATTTTGAAATTTTGCATTTCTCATTTTGCCTTTAGTTAGTTAATAGCTCAGTCCTTCTTCTGATCATTCTAGGCCTTCATGAGATAAGACAATATCACAGCTTAAATGGTGATAGATGAGGAAAAGCCAGTGGGTTTAGTGACCCTTGCTTTTCATTTTGGAGGGCTGGGGGTAGGGATGGAGAAAAAAAATGAAACTATCTAGATTGTTTTGGTCAAATGTATTACCCACAATAAAGAAAAGTAGTACAGTGTCTTGTGAGTAGAGCTCCACGTAGCCTGATTTATTTGAAAAGTCTGTACATAGGCTTGACTCATGTATTTGAGTTTTATTCATGTGATCTGTTCATCTTCATCTTTTGATATGTCCCTTGTCATAGACAAAATGACAGAGAAAAGTTAAAAGTATTTTGAGAGATAAAAAGTTGGAAATTATTAGGGATTTCTGATTAATCTTCTGACTATCTTATTAAATTGATATTTGTTTACATTTTAAAAATTTGTCTCTTCTCATCTTTATGAACAACCTTAAAATTGAAAAATAAAGGAACAAAAGCTGTGCTTCTTGAGGACCCAATACTAAGGTGTTAACTTGTGCTTCTGTTAAAACTAACACAGTTGAGCATGCCGAGATCAGCAGCTCTCCTACAGCATGCTCATTGGTAAGTCTGGTTGAAATTAGTGCTGCCTACGCTGGAGATTTAGCTCAGTGGTTCCGGCGTCTGCTTGGCAAGTGCAAGGTCCTGCGTTTGATTCCCAGTACCACATACCACACTGCCGTGTGTGGCGGCTCATGCCTATAATCCCAGCACTCGGAAGGCAGAGGCAGGAGGATTGCGGTGAGTTCAAGGCTAACTTGGGGTACATAGTGAGCTGAGGGCCAGCCTAAACTACAAAGCAAGACCCTGTCTCTAATAATAATAATAATAATAATTCGTGTTGCCTGTGGCCAAATCTTTCTGAAGAAGTGCTTTCACTTCTCCTCTCTCCTGGTGAATGAATAGATGCAATGGCCCTTTAAGAAACCAGAGCGAGGCACAGATGCAGGTGACGCAGATGACACAGACCAGTCATATCTTGCTAAATGCTACTTCTGCCCTGGCGTTTAATCACACCCCACCATGAGCACAGCTCCCGCCCTCTCATCTAATCACATCCCTAGCCGCCCTCTATAAATGCCTATAACTTCCATAATGGGGGGAAGAGCTTGTTAAATGACACGGAGTCTGGGAGTTGTGATTCCGCGTCCCGCTCACCCTCCCGAGGTTGTGGGACGAGGGAGACAGCTTGGTAACCGGCCCAGGCTGGATGACGTTGCCTGGAGTATTGTTACTTTGATTGTTCCCTGTAAGTCTGCAGAGCTCCTCCCTTGTTCTACCGTAGCCAAAATTTAGACAGATCTTGAGCTCAAGACTGGAGCTGACCTTAACAACTGGTCCAAGCGAGCACACACTGTAAGACTGTTATCTTAATATAAATGGAAATAGGTGTTGAAGAAATATCACACATTAAAGACATGGCTGTTTAGCAGTGAACAAGGGCTGGATGTAAATGTGCTTTTGTTGTAGGTGTTTGGTACACTGAGTGGAGTTTGGCCTATGACAGTTAAATCCTGCCCTTTTGTTATGGGATGGAAAATGTTGCTTAGTGACTTGTTTTCTTCACAGTAACACTTTAGATTAACATTCCAGAGGATTTAGAAGTATGAGTTTTACTCATGTTGACTTTGAGTTAACTAGGTTCTTACTAAAGAAACATAACCCCCTATTGATACAGATATGTATGAGACAGAGCAATATTAAGATGGAATTGAAGCAGATGCACTTATTTATCATGAGGGATATTCATGTTTTTTAGCTTGAGATGCAATTCTGTAATGTAGATCTCTCTGAAAGCATTTGAATTTCCTCTTTAGAATTTGTAAGTGTTTAAAATTTGGGCTATTATGTGACTGTAGAGCCATCATTAGGGACAAGGATAGCAACATTGGATGCTTCTTAAAAAAGAAATAAGCTATTTAATATTTTTATCCAGTCCCAGAAATTGATGGCTTTGAAATTAGGTTCAATTTAGCTGTTCTGATCTGATGATAACTTGGACACCACTGTTCACACCGTTTACTTGTGGGTGTGAACATGGTCTAGGGTCATCACAAATACATGTATGCACAAAGGCCTATATTTTTCAAAGTTTGTAGGTTGAGAAATGCCTCGTTACAACCAAAACATTTGTTTCCGTATTTTTTCTCACTTGGTTTACTTAATTAACCATGTAGACCTTAACAGACGCTGATTATTTTATTTTTTCTATGCTGGAAATTATACTCAGGGACTTGGACATGATAGGCTATTATAGCCTTCACTCTTAAAAATGTTGTTTGCTTGTTAATTTTCTGTCAAGTTCTCCTTAAGTTTCGCAGGGTGGCCGCAGCTCTGCCATCCTCTTCCCTTGACTCTCCAGTAGCTCAGATTACAGGCCTGGTGTTTTCAGGCCGACAATTTATTTTGTAAAGGAAATACTGCAAAGTGTATTTTGCTTGTTTTCATTCTCTCATCTACTACTCTTCTCACTTCCCTTCAGTTGACTAATCCTATTTTTACTCGGAACTGAATCTCTGACACTTACTCGAGGCTGTGGGAAACCTGAGGCAAGGCTGTTAGTCTGAGATAGTCTGAGACAGAAAGGCACGGGTCTAGGGATGCCACTGTGAGCAGACTGGAACTCTGGCATCCCTCGGACTGGACAGCCACAGTAGATAAGTGGGTGAAACTAGGGAGTCAGCAGAACTCAGGGAAACAGGAACATTGGAGTTTTGTGGAAGTGATGTGAGAGCAGATAAGGAAGAGTTCAGGTCACAGCAATCGGTCAGTATAAGCCTACGGAACCGTGACACCATTTGCTTAGGGTTGGAACGTCAGAGTAGCAGCTCTTTGGCACCTCATGCAGTTCTGCTTACCAAGGGCTGCTTAGGCATTCCCTGCCAGGGCAGGAGCCAGTCTCAGGATGTTGGCCACATACCTATTTGAAAAGCAGCAGGTCATGGCAGTGCCTGGCTGGAAGGGAAAGGGCGTGAGCCTGGGAGAATCCTGACGCCAAAGGAGTGAGGTTCAGGGTCTGTGGCACAGGCGTGATCAGAACTGTGCTGAACGCCGTGTGCTTCATGACTCACAGGCCTTGCTCGTAACATACCCCTCTTCCAGGTAGTAAAACCTCCAGACCAGGCTGGGTCTCAGTGGATTGTTGCAGCTATTCTCATGTTTCTCTGCCCATTAACTGAAAGGATAAAGGAGCTCTGATGAGGTTTAAGGTTCTGCTGTTTAAAGGCTGTTTGATTCTGTATAAAATTTTAAGATTTCTAATATTAAGGGTCATATTCTGAAGAACAAGAATGCAGAGCTGAGGCATAGCTCAGCTGTGGAATGCTTAACTAGCCTGCAGAGGCCCTGGCTTCCATCTCAAGCACTGCAAAATGGAAAAGTAAAACAATTTTCTCAACAAGAAAGTCTGCTTGCAAAGAATAAGTAATATGAATGTAGGTTAATGTATGAGAAAAATTTGCTTTTGGTCATGCAAATAAAACTTGCTATATATAATATATCAGTTACATAGTGTAGTATAAATATATATGCATATTTACAAATTTATGTTGTTTAGGAATTTCTGAGAATTAGAGATTTCCAAAATTATTTTTAACTCAGTGTCTTGCTTCTTTTAAAAGATTACTACAAAATTACTTTGTCTACTTTATGTTATAAAATTAGAGCAACTTATAGGAAAGGAATAATTGAATTTAAAATTTCATACTTTTAGATCCTTTTCTAATCTTGTGTCTGTCAGTATATTTGTTTTTTGTCTTGAATTATTTCACTTGTAGATTTGCCTGTAATGATATGACTCATTTATATAACAGTAATTGTATTATATGGTAATATAACACATTTCTCTCATTCTTACCATTTGGGTTAATTTTTATTCTTAATTATTGGAAAATACCATTAATTTTTAACATTTTTGGGGGTTGTTTACTTGGGCATGTTTCCCGAGGTCAGATTAACAAGTCAAAGGGCAGGAACAGTTTCCTAACTTCTGTTACATATTGCCAGATAGCTTTTCAGAAAGACTGCAGTAATTTACTGTCCCACTGTCAGTGTATACAGCACGATACCAGTTTTAGACAGCTTAGACAAATCTGAACACACAGAAGTATAACCACATTTTTACCATAGCTGGACTAGCTTTAAAGCACTGTAGCTCTCATAAGTAAACTCAGTACATGAACTTTGAAATTATAGAACCAATAAAACACACTGCACGTTTGCCCTTCAGAATATGGACCCTTGATGTTAGCAACTTTTGGGGCTGCAGAGCATGCTGTTTTAGGTAGAGGTTCCTGTTGGACTAGTGTTGTTCTATGACGCTACTCAATGAGCTATTGCAAGGCCCAAACCAATGGAAAAGGCAGAGAACCAGGTCTGTTGCCAGTGATGGTGTCCAGCCTCCTGGATAGAGATGTAAGATAATGGCCCATCTTCAGCAGCCATATGACAAAGAAGAGGATGTCCAGTGGCTGTGGCATGACCACCAGTCATTGGGCCATGTGGCCTTTACCCTGATGCCCATCAAAGGCCTGCCTTACTAAAAAGTGCCAAGTCTAGAGTTTGGGAGAAACTTTTTCCATTGTGACACACTTTATGAGTTTTATCATGGAAGCTGATAGCAATTATACACTCTGGAAGTCTGTTCACTGTGTCTTTTACGAAGAGTCCTTTTTTTCTTCTGCTTTAGACAGAAGAGAAACTGAAACTTTTCCTTGAGAAATAAATTTCCCTCATTGCTCACGCATGCTGATACAGCATTGAATATTTGTTTGCTTCCCCAATGACTTTTAGGAATTCTATAACCTATGTAAAGGACGTGTAAGAGCATATCATAGAGGTAGGCCAGGAGAGTAATGCGAAAGACACATATTACATAGAGCCTGGAAAGGCAAGAAGGAAGAAGGGTAAAGTCATAAATCAAATGTTTGGTTGCTTACAATTATCATATGTGTACATTTTAAAGGCAGTAATTTGAATAGAACTTATTGGAAATCCCAAGTCATAAAGTTAAGTGGAAGCTGAAATATAAAATTGTTTAAATGTTTAGGACTCAAAGTGGAAGAAGTAAGCCTCTCAAGGGCAGAGAAAAGTGTTCCAGTGCTGTGACATGACCTATTTAGGGCTTTTTTTTTTTTTTTTTTTTTTTTTGCATACTGGGGATTGAACCCAAGCCCTTGTGCATGCAAGGTTGGTGCAGTACCACTTGAGCTAAATCCCCAGCCCCTAGGGCTATTTTTTAAAACTGTTAATCGATTTGTTTTTGTAGTAACTATGTTTAACAAAATATACCATATTAACTATTTTGAAGTATGTATTTCAGTAGCTTTAATTACATTCGTAATTGTCACCTCCATTTCCAGAACTTTTTCATAACTCCAGACTTTAGAGATTTATTTTGTACTCGGTTATCTCAGCACTTTTTTTTCAGCCTAAAGAAAACGCAGCATCTGAACCCTTTGGTTCTTGCGTTTCTGTATGTGCTGTGTGTTAAGCTTGATTCAGCTCTCATTCAGCACTCTCCTTTCATCCTCCTCCTGTGGCTGCATGAGTGGTTGAATTGGTGCCCATCAAGCAGAGGCGGAAGCAGCCCTGTGTTGCCAAGGCTCACAAGTAGCTGTGCTCCTCTGCGGAAGTCTCCCTTTATGTGAGAGTACAGGTAGTCAGGTTTCTTTTTACTAGTTTAATGTATTTTAAAATTTAAAAGCAGCATATTTTTGACAGTTTAGAAAAAAACTTAAGAACTTGCTATTTGTTTGAACACAAAAGTGATTACTTTTGGTTATTTCTTTTTGGTTGTTTTTACCTATGTTTTTAACATTTTATAATTATGAATCTGATGTGAACAGCTTACTTAAAAAAATCTAAACAACAGAGTTTTTCATGTTGTTCAATAGCCTTGAGAGTAGCAGTTCAAAGAATTCATGTACCTTAATTCACATAGCCATGCTATTTCCTTTGATGTGTAGGCTGCCACAGTTTGTAAGTGTTACAGAAATAAGTGTCTGCAAACATTTTCTAAGTTTAACCCTTTCATGAGAGAGAAAGAGAGATGGAAAGAATGCTCACATACGTGGACAATAGCACCTGTGCTTTTGCTGATGACATTGTGGTGTGTTTTTGTGATTATGATGAAAGTCACACTGATGAGTGTTTAACTTGGTTACAGGTTGTGAAAATCTTAGAGAAGCATGACCCCTTGAAGAACTCCCAGGCAAAATATGGCTCCATCCCTCCAGATGAGGCCAGTGCCGTGCAGAATTATGTAGAACACATGCTCTTCTTGCTAATTGAAGAACAAGCCAAGGATGCAGCAATGGGGCCAATTTTGGAATTTGTGGTCTCCGAGAACATAATGGAGAAGCTCTTCCTGTGGAGTTTGAGGCGGGAGTTTACAGACGAGACCAAAATTGAGCAGCTAAAGATGTATGAGATGCTGGTCACCCAGTCACACCAGCCTCTGCTGCATCACAAGCCCATTCTGAAGCCTCTGATGATGCTGCTCAGCTCTTGCTCGGGAACGACCACGGCTGCTGTGGAGGGGAAGTTGGTTGTCCTGCTCAATCAGCTCTGCTCCATCCTTGCCAAAGACCCATCCATCCTGGAACTCTTTTTCCACACCAGTGAGGACCAAGGGGCCGCCAACTTCCTCATCTTCTCCCTCTTGATTCCCTTCATTCATCGCGAAGGGACAGTCGGCCAGCAAGCTCGGGATGCTTTGCTGTTTATCATGTCTCTCTCTGCGGAGAACAGCGTGGTGGCCCATCACATTGTGGAGAACACCTATTTTTGTCCAGTAAGTCGTATTCTTTCTTGTTTTCTGCCCTGTCCCATTTTCTCTGTGGTGATAAGTGTCTTTTATTCCTTTTATTGCAGCTTTACCTTTAATGGAAAATGTTTGGAGAATATCTTTGCAGGAAATAGGGAGTCTAAACTGAGATGCTGTTTAGCTGAGTAGTGTCAGCTCAAAATAAGCAACAGATGACTCTAGATGTGTTACCTTCTTTGGTTCATTTTTATTGGTTTGGGAACAATTTTAGTTTTTTTCTGAGACTAAGTCTTGAAAGCCTGGTAAAACACTTTCTAAATTTCTGACTTTTTGGATTCATTTTGTTCCATTGAATAAAAGCATGTCATAAGATCCCTCACAACTGGTTTCACAAATTAATTTGTTTCTCAGCAAGATAATAGCCATTAATTATAGATTAGAAGCATTGATTTTATTTTTAAAGAGAGTACAATATAGTGAGAAATAAAGTGCAAGTTACTCTGCAGAAATCATAGCACAGGCCCAATCAGTTCCAGGAAAGAATGGCTGCAGTCTGGGACTCCTAGGTGGTCTTCAGGCTTTCAGCATTTCTGGTGTTCAGTGCCTTCTTTCAAACAGACTTATTGGTTCATGTCTGTTGCTTTCCCAGCTCAGTGAACATTTACAATTTATTTCTAGTCTATTCTTTGTATAGTCTTTATAAACAGTATTGCCTCAAATATGGGGATAGTGCGTGAGATCCTTTAGTTTTGTTGGAACAGGACAGGCAAATTGCCATCGAGAGATTACATTCATTTTAATTCATACTATTTGGTTCTGTCCCTAGGAGGTACTTAGAAATGTCTGTAGACTCTGCTTGGTCATTAGTCCTAGAGGCATGAGGCGGTGGGAGGTGGTTCAACTATGGCAACACCGAAGGCAGGTGGAGTACGGAGTAATGTAATCTCTGTTTTATTACTGGTGGAAATGCAGAATAGTACAGGCACGTTGGAAGACAGTTTAGTAGTTTTGTACAAAACTAAACATACCTTAGAATATGATCCATCAGTTGCATTCCTTAATATTTAGCCAGGGAAATAAAAACATGTCCACACAAAAACCTGCACATGCTTCTTTATAGCAGCTATATTAATAGTTGCCAAAACTTAGAAGCAACCAAAATGTCTTCAACAGATGATTAAAAACTAGTACAGCATATCCAGACAATGGATATTTTTCAGGTAAAAAGAAATGAGGTATCAAACCATGAAAATACATGAAGGAAACTTAAACGCATGTTACTAAGTGAAAGAAACCCATCTGGCAAGGCTCAAGTACAACTCTGTCAGCATTATGGAAAAATAAAACCATAGCAAGCATAGAACTTTTTTTTTTTTCCAAATTGGGGCAGGGAGAGAGACAAATAGGTGAAGCACAGAGGGCTCTAGGTGGGGCAGTGAAAATAGTCTGTATAACAATGTAATGGTGGGAACCTATCATTATCCGTTTGTCCAAATCCAGAGAGTATGTGGCTCTGAAAGTGAATCCAGACTTGAACCTGGAATTTGTGTGTTATTGTACTTTTAGGTTCATCAGTGATTTAAAAAAACAAAACAAACCCTAACCAAAAGAAGTATTATTCTGGTGGGGGAAAGTGGTAATGAGATGTGCAGGTATGAGCATGCATAGGATATCGGTGTGCCTTTCTTTCAACTTTACAGTAAACCTTAAACTACTCCAATATGGTTAAGTCTTAAGATAAGGGCAGTTTGTGGGCTTTAACCTGCCCAAAACTAAAGCTAGACCTATCTCTTTTATCGTGTACTAAACTAAAATCACAATGGATTCGAGACTTAAACATTAAAACAGAAACAATAAACCTGCTGCAAAACAGGTCAGGTAAAGCTCTTGGAGACACTGGCTTAAGCAGAGACCTTATGAACAAAACCTCTGTTGCATGAGAACTAGCAGAAAGACTCAACAAATGGGATCTCATTCTCCTAAAAAGCTTCTGCACAGCAAAAGAAACCACTGGCACTGCTAAAAGACAACCAACAACATGGGAAAAATCTTTACTAGCTGTTTGTCAGACAAAGGGTTACTATCTAGAATATATAAAGAACTTAAACAAATCAGTCTCCCCAGGTTTAAAGACCCAATTCAAAAATAGGCATCTGAAATGAACAGACACTTCTCAGGGGCAGAAGTCAAGAAACCAAGAAGCATATGAAGAAATGTTCAACATCACTGGTCATTTGAGACATGCAGATGAAAACAATACTGAGATTTCATCTCAGTCCACAAAGAATGGCTGCTATTGGGAAATCAACCAGCAATAAATGCTGGCGAGGCTTCGGAGAGAAAGGAACCCTTCTCCACTGTTGGTGGGATTGTAGACTTGTGCAACCATTGTGGAGATCAGTGTGGAGATTCCTTAGAAAACTAGGACTAGAGGTCCCATTTGACCCTGCTATTCCCCTGCTAGGAATACATTCAAAGGAATTAAAAGAATCGTATTGTAAAGTCATAGGCACACCCATGTTCATAGCAGCTCAGTTCATGATATCCCAGTCTTGGAAACAACCCAAATGCCCATCAACTGGAGACTGGATAAAGAAGATGTGCTTTTTAAAAAAATAATAAAATGGAGTATTACTCTGTCATAAAGAAGACAAGTTTCATTCATTTATATGCAAATGAATACACCTTGAGGGCACACTAATAAGTGAAATAAATAGGTCATAAATATGTAAATACCATATCTTTTCTCTGGTATGAGAACCTAAAGATGTAAATGAGTTCTAGAATGTATGATAGATTGTGTAAAATAGGAAATATTCAAAGGGAATGTGGGGAACATAATGAGGGGAAAGAATAAATATGATTCAGAAAGAAAAAGAAATAGCATGTATATAAGAGATGCGGAGGTGTGGATGGGTAGGGATATGAGTAAAAATGAGAATTATCATGTGTCATATACTGGTACAAATTCCCCAATACTGAGTGTGATTGTGAACTGTATATAAAATGTACCAGCAAAGAATTCAATTTTTTAAAAAAAGGGCGGTTTTGTAAGGCTGCTCTATAAGGTTCTTCTTTTGACTTACTTGAATTGATCTGTGTAGTTCTTTTGAAAAAGACAGTGGGCATTGTAATAGATCATCAAAATATTAAAGTGATTTATTTGATCCATATGCAAATCCAGCTTAAAAAGGTAACATTTACAAAGCAACACGATCATAAAGTCTTTCAAACTCTAATACTTGAAAGTGTTTTGCAGAGAAAAATTATTTTTGAAGGGTGTAGTCTAAGTAAATGGTAAGCTATATAACTTGTAGATGATGGGTAGTTGGAGCATCCCTGTAAAATCAGTTTGTAAAGTTAGTGTAGTTTATGTTTTATAACTTTTAATTGGGAGGGTATTAAAACACATGCTATATATTAATCACATAGATTCAAAATTATAAATATTTTGGCATTCGCTGTTTAATTTTTCAATTGCACTTTTTGTTGTACTATTTGAAATTAAGTTGTACATGTCAAATGCTTTAGTGTGTATCTCCTGCAAATGATATTCTCATATACAAGTATAATAGCAGGGTTGTAAGAAAGTTACACAGTAATGTCTTAATGTGATCTAATATCCAATTCGCCCATTACTCCTACAGTTACTTTCAGAGTCAGGCTTCCCCAACTGGAGTCCAGAACAAAGTATACATCCAGCTGTCTTATCTCTTTAGTCTCTAGAAATATCTAACAGCCTGCTGCTTTTCTTCCCCCAACATTGAGGTGTTTTTTTTTTTTGAGACAGGGTTTTGCTTTGTAGTTCAGGCTGGCCCTGAGCTCACTATGTAGCCCAGGCAAGCCTCGAACTCAGTAATCCTTCTGCCTCTGCCTCCTGAGTGCTGAGATTACAGGCGTGAGCCACCACGACCGGCCCAACATTGACTTTTTAAGGGACCAGGCCATTGTCTTACAGAACACTCCACATCTGGGATTTGTTTGGTTGTTTCTTGGGTAGTTTGACTTGGCCCTATTCCCTGTAAAGTGGAGTTAGCTCGGCTTGCCCAGTTAAAATTGGGTGAAGTATTTTTGCCAAGAGTGCTTTGTAGGTGTATGGTTACTGTGTTAGAGCGAGAGGCCTGTGTTAGATAGGTTACCCCACTATTGGCGATGCTTGTTTGTTTAAGGAGGTAGCTACTGGAGCCCTCCATTTAAAGGTACAGTTTTGCTTTTGTAATTGTAAGATGCAGTTTATGGGATGTTAATGTTGTTTAAGCAAAAATCCCAAAATGATTTCTGACAAATTGATGTCAGAAGTCATTTAAAGAACCGAGGATAGCTGAGATCATCATCAATGATGGTAGCACTGGAACCTTGTATCTGTTCAGAGCTCACTATATGATCTGTTCTCTGTGCTTTACATGTGCTGATTCACTGAATCCTCACAACTATGGGTGTTAATGTTATTTCCTTTTCTATATAGGAAGAAACAGAGGCACAAAGACATTTAAGTAAACTTATACAAGTCCACAAGACTCTAAAATGATAGGCTTTGAACCTGGGAAGTCTTGACACAAGAACCCGTATGCATAAATAATAAAATTTCAAGATACCCTACACAGTACAATTCAAATTGAGTATTTGCATATTTTGTGATCTTGCATCTCTTTAGAAATGTGCCTTTGAGAAATCAGGTCTATGTGTGTAAGGCTATACAATGGAACAGTCATCTGAGGAAAAAAATAGAAATGTATGGAAGGAAATATAAATAAACTAGCTTATTCATACATTAACACAGTATTATTCAGCATTCCAAGTGAATCAATCATGTATACTAGCATGTAACTTCATCTACCTGTATGAAGATGAATAAAAGAAAAGAGTAAATAGCTAAAGGTTACATAAGTATGTTAGTATTCACATAAGACTTACATAAAGTTTTAGGACACAAAGTTTTAACCCCTACTTTTTTGCTATTTACATCATACAGTCAAAATATTTAAAAAGCACAGGAATAATTTGTACTAAGTTTAAGGCTATGGTTTCTTTTGGGGATGAAGGAAGGAAAGGAATGGTAGTGAGAGTGGAGGAGAGTTTAATTCTACTTGTAATACTTTCTCATACTTTGTTTTTTTTTTTGGTGGTAGCAGGGATTGAACTCAGGCCCTTGTGCTTCCAAGGTAGGTGTGGTACCACTTGAGTTAAATCCCCAGCCCTTCTCATATTTTTAATGCTGGAAGTTGAACTCGGGTCTTGCCATGTGCTAAGCATGTGCTCTACCAGTGAGTGAATTACATCCCAGCCTATCATGTTTTACTTTTGAAAATCTACAGATTATTCTGAAGAAATTATGGAACAATGTTAAAGTGTGGGATGTCTTGGCAACAGGTTCCAATTTTATTATGTTTTATGTTTTTATAGTTTTTCATAATTAAAAATTTAAATGTACTAGAAAAAGAATGAGCATATTTTAATGTTTAGATTTCTCATAAGTATTATAAGCAGATTTCACTGAGTTGTTACTTTTATAAAAACATGCTTTAAAACATTACACTTTTCATTAGAATTGGAAGGAAAGCAACATCTTCAGCTGACTTTATTAGCTAGAGTAGAAGACAATCTACGTTGTGTTAAGTTGCCCCTCAGGATAGATTCTATAATCTCATTTGTACCCAGTTTTCTATAATTACATCTGACAACATAATTTAAAAAAAAAAGGCCTGTTTATTTTGAAGATAAAAGCATACTCTATTAACCATCCAGCTAAGGGCTACAATTGACAAAAAGCTTTCTGTAATTAGTACGATTGTCAAAGTCTGTTAGCATCAGGCTGTTGGAAGAGTAATGACTCTTTCAGGAAATTGGACTCTTTTAGAAACTTTTGTCATTATAGCTGATAGGAAGAGCTGGCTGGTTCTGCCGCTGCTTATCTCAAGATGTGGTTTCCCAAGAAAAGGAGGAACATAAGGACACTCTAGAGGATAGTTTGGTGCCAACACATAGTTGGGGATTAATTGGCCCTATCATTGCTTTTTACTTTTTAAAAAATCCAATATTAATGGTTAAGCTCACGCTCTTTGTTATATATTGACAAATGTAGAAAACAGCCTGGTATACATAAATCAAGACATGTAAGTTGAACTAAGTGACCTTTAGGTGCACAGCTAGCTGCAGGCAGGAAGTTATTTATCTCATACCCCAAATTTATGAGGCTTTTTATTTTAGCAAGTTGTATCAAATGGTCTCTACCAGGTGTTTTGCTGCTAGCTTCAGACTAAAGCCATCTGCTAAAAACTTTATTTTGCTAAAAGTAACTGGTTATCTACCATTAGATGTTTAAAGGTAAAGATCAACATTCTTCTTCGGCGCTCTGCATGTCATCTTTCTTTTCTCCATTGGAAACATTATGTGCAAACTGTTATCCTAATTTAATTGCACACATTATTTTCTTTAATGACTCAGGAAATGGATATTTATAGAGCTTTAATAACTGTCAATGGGAGAAGCTGATGAAACATTAGTCTGATACAAAAACTCATGGTCTCAGCACCTACCTTGCTATAGTCCTCTGAGGGAAGTTCTTTGCTTTTTATCTGTTACCCATGTGATGTAATATAATGTTTAGTTTCTTTTAAGGATATTCTTAGTAAATGCTAAGTATCAGTACGATTCAGAAATTGTGGAGTGGCATTTTAGTTTTAGTTTGCAGTTAAACATAAAGATTTAAATTTTTTACAAAAATTTAAATTGACTTCTAGAGATTAAAAACTCATTATTTCTTATAATTTTAAGTTAAAAAATGTAAAACTAAGTATAGTAGATTGTGCTGTTGAGCCCTCAAACTTGGAGAAAGACACCTCCAAGCTTATTGGAGGCGTCTCCTTTTTTTGCTGGCCCTCTCTGGACTCCTGGTAGCATTCTTTCTTACCTACATTGCCTTGTGAGGGCTCCTGTCTATGCTGCCAGTTCTGAATGTTCCCTGTTCTCTCCCGACCCCACCCTTCCCTGTGCCTGGTGCCCAGACTGTGTTCTTGACAAGTGTCATGTGGGTGAACGAATCTGAGGAGGGAGGCTATAAACAGTACAGCCTGGGAATCTTGTTCCTGAGACGATTCTGCAGAACGTCTTCACCCATGTGTCTCTGCATTCTGAGCAGAGAGCAGGGAGGTTGCCTGTCCCACTGGTGATGGCAGGAGTGCGCCGGGACTGCCCAGTGCGGGGCTGTACGGGCTCCTTCTGGACAGGCAGCGCCCTTCCGTCTGGGTAGCTTCCCCCTTCTGTATTTCAGTAATGCCCTTTTCAGAATAGTCATTTAAAAAGTGAGTATTAGGTATGTGTTATTTTTAATTACTGTCACTGGTGTATGCAATTTGAAAATTAATGTTGCTGTAATTATATTGATATACTGAATAGTTATTCCCAGCTTTTTAGTCAGACAAATTAAGCCCGTCTTTATGAATTCATCTTCAAAGCTTCAAAGTGGTTAAGAAACCAGGAGCACGCAGAATTAAAGCCTTTGTTCTGTGGTTAATTTAGCATGAGTTAGCAAATGTAATTGATTTAAAAAATGTAGCATTGAGATTAGATTTCTCTTCAAGGAGAACTTTTGGACTCAGTTCTCTTTTGCCAGAGGTTTCTAATTTATAATAGGCAACTCATTTGGGTCACACTCAAAATTGGAATTAAAGTGATTTGTTTGGGCGCGTTGACAAGGAGTTAAGTACCTTTCGTGGGCAACCCCTTCCTGTGGGACCACAGAAAGAGAGAAAAAGGTCTGATGTTGCTTTCTCTTATTCCCCACGCATAGCACAGTACCGGGTGGGAGGCTAAATGCTCAGTCTTCCTCATTGAGTGAACTTGAGCAAACGTTCCCAGAAACGGAGCAGAGAAAGGTGATCGATCACCTCTTGACTTCTCCAGGGCTGGGATGCTCACCCATGGCCCTCGCTGCAGAGGGCTCTGCCCCGCCCCACCCTCCCAAGGCTCTGAGCTGCCCGCACCGAGCGGCCTCCGGCTGAGCCGCCTCAGGCCTGCCCTCCTGCAGCGAGCGAGCAGAGGCCGCACTTCCGGAGCGCTGCTGGTGTCGGAAGTCGGCACAGCGGGCTCAAGTCTCCGTCTCTCCAGCGTGGACTGGAGTGAGCCAGTCGCAAGGAGAGTAGAGCGGTGACTGCCGAGGGGACAGAAGAGGCAGCAACGCTGCGTCTCTAGAGAAGTCCAGGGAGCCCTTCCCTGCTCTGTGCTGTCTCTGCTGTCAGGGCCCTGGGTTCTCGCCTGCCCAGCTCTCCTTCCTTCTCT
This sequence comes from Thryonomys swinderianus, assembly GCA_004025085.1. NCBI lineage: Eukaryota > Metazoa > Chordata > Mammalia > Rodentia > Thryonomyidae > Thryonomys > Thryonomys swinderianus. Next base: position 18,728 of record PVIC010013909.1, on the reverse strand, counting down.
GTGGGTTGTGTGGCTGCACCAACCACCTGCCGGTGAATGACTTCAGAGGATCACACCCAGCCCAGGGCCTCTTCCAGCATCCGCCCCACATACCTGTCTGTTGGGCTCTCCTTTGGGGCGCTGCATGAGCTCCGTGGCCTGTGACTCCGCCGGCTCTGACTCTTACTTGCCTTGCCGCCCTTTCCGCCTGTGCTTTTTTCAGATACTGCGCTTCTTTAACTTCTAGAGGATGTGCCATCTTTTCTTATGTATGTGCTGTTTGCCTGGAACAGTGTTCCTTCCACCACTTTTCAGAAAGACTCTTGTTTGTTCTTCAGCAACTTCAACACAACTTCCGAGAGCATTTCCTCCTGCTACCCCTACTGCCCCCGCCGTGAAGTCTGAATTAAAAGACTTGTGGGCCGGAAATTTAGCTCAGTGGTTCCAGCGTCTGCCTCACAAGCGCAAGGTCCTGAGTTTGATCCCCGGTAACCACGTACAATGCTGGGCGTGGTGGCTCACGCCTGTAATCCCAGCACTCGGGAGGCAGAGACAGGAGGATTGCTGAGTTCGATCGAGGCTTGCCTGGGCTACATAGTGAGCTCAGGCCCACCCTGAACTACAAAGCGAGACCCTGTCTCAAAAAAGAAAAAAAAAAGGGCCGGAGGGTTAGCTCAGTGGTTCCAGTGCCTGCCTCGCAAGCGCAAGGTCCTGAGTTCGATCCCTGGTAACCACATACAATGCTGGGCATGGAGACTCACGCCCACCAGCAATTAACCAGCAATCAGCACCACATACCACAGTGCCGGGCGTGGTGGCTCACGCCTGTAATCCCAGAACTCGGAAGACAGAGGCAGGAGGATTGCTGAGTTTGAGGCTTGCCTGGGCTACATAGTGAGCTCAGAGCCAGCCTGAACTACAAAGTGAGACCCTGTATCAAAAAAAAAAAAAAAGACTTGTATAAACGCCACAGCAGTGAATGCTTCCTGTTGCATGTTCTGAGTCCATCCCTCCTGGGGATTGAACTTAAGGGCTTGCACTGAACTATATCCTTTGCCCTTTTATTATTTTGAAACTATCTAAGCTGCCTTATCCTCTTGAGGTGCTGGGATTACAGGTGTGAGCACCATGCCCACCTTGTTCTGAGCATTTCTGACAGGGTTATGGTTGCCTGCCTACTGCTCATTAGATTGTGAACAGGATGCCCCTATTTTCTGGGCCCAACTCAGTGTATTTTCTTAGATGTTCCCTTTCCATAAGATCATCATGACTTGTGCTTTTTTTTTGGGGGGGGGTACCAGGGATCAAACTTGGGCCCTTGTGAGTCCAAGGCTGGCGAGGTACCACTTGAGCTAAATCCCCTGCCTGACTTGTGCCTTCTGTGGCTGACTTCCGTGTGTCCATCCTGTGCCATGCCTGTCCACGTCAGGTGCACCTGACAAGTCAGGGTATCTAAGATGCTGCTTAGCTACCGTTTTTCCCAACCAGAAGGCATCCAGTCCTGTGGAATTACTTCTTTTCCCTGATCTTACCCTCTGCCATTGTGTTCCTGTCATACATTTCTCTTTGTTAAAGGCATCACCATTTTCCTAATGACTGAATTAGAAAACAGTTTTGACTTCTCATTCACTCTCACCGAGCCCAAGTATTGCCGGTGTATTCCTAGGGAGAAGGAAGTTTGGGATTAATACCTTCCCTACTATTCTTCCTTTTTGCTATGGTTTGTGAAGATCAGATGAGATAATGTACAGAGAAATGTTTTTAACGTGTAAACATTGTCAGTCATGGCCTTAAACATGCCAAGAATCCCAAGGAACCTTCCTCACAAAGCTATGTGCATTTCTCTCCTGTGCTTCCTTCTGCCCTAGACCGCCTTGCCCTAGGCTTCCTCCTGTAGAGCCAGGTGTTCACAGTGGAGTACTTCTGTGTGTTTACACTTATGAATTGTATTGTATGAATAGATCGTCCCCATCATGGACGTGGGGCAGGACAGGAGTCATGTTTTTCTCATCTTGGTTTTGCCTCTCATACCACCCAGTGCCTGGTGCACCATCGATGCAGACCCTGCCAACCACATGTGTAGGAGCCAAGACAGCCGTTCTGTCTGCTACAGTGGTCCTTCCCACCCGTTGAGTCCTTCCTAGCTCATTGCTCCTCTGATACCTTTAATTCCTTGTTGCTCCAAGTTCAGTCTTCAGACTAATTACGTGGGTACCGCTTGTGAGGCGTCAATTGCAAGTTACGAATCTGAGAAAAGACTCTAACAGTTTTATTCTGAACATAGGTACTGGCCACCGGTCTCAGTGGGTTGTACTCGTCTCTGCCCACGAAGCTGGAAGATAAAGGAGAGGAGTGGCATTGTCTCCTGAAGGACGACTGGCTCCTGCTGCCCCCGCTGGTGCAGTTCATGAACTCCCTGGAGTTCTGCAACGCAGTCATTCAGGTGCCAAGCGCAGTGCAACATGGCTTTGCCTGTTTCCATTCGCAGCCCAGGCCCGACCCAGGATTAGTGCTCATAAGCCTTTTCTTTAATCTTAATAGCTGTGTGTAGAATGTTGATACTTTAAGCCCACCAAATGTCTTTGAATGAATGAAAACATTACTTTGTAGGTTCCTGGCAAGTTTGAACTGAGAAAAAAAAAAATATTGTCTTGTCTGTAGAAAGTGTTAATTCTGTTTTGATTATCCACTTAACTATCAAAAATAAGTTCATTGCCTAACTCATTAAATAGATATTGTTAGGCTTTTAAGTACTCCAAATTGTAACATTTTTACTTGAAGTCTTCTTGGGAATCTACAAAAGAAACACTTTATTTTGTTTAATGGTGCATACAACATAAAGAATATTGTTATCCCAATTGAATTTAGAAGAAGTTAACCATCTTCTTAGTAACACAAATTAAATTTGCTTTGAAATTGGTCGGTGTTAGGGGAATAAAAACAGCCACTGAACTCTTGCATATCTGGCTTTTTGATTATACTCTTACCTTCGGGTTTCTTGGTACTATTTTCAGTAAAAATCAGATTTTACATATATTTGAAGGTTGACCATATTTTCATAGAAAATGTTTTATTTCTCTACACCAATGTCAGATTTATTAAGAAACTGGGTATTTTATGGTAGTTGTGGGGTAAAGAATGTTAGTTATAATCCATTTGCTTACAAAATAAAGAAATAGCTTCTGGAAGAAAATGCAAGTAAATTACTTTAGCTTCCATTGCATTTTTATTGCTGCATCTCAGGAGGTTTTATTTATATATAAAATAAATGGATTGCATTTTAAATTATTTTTTTCTTTAATATTACAGTCTATCAACATTTTCTTATAGAAGTGTGTGGAAATAAAAATGAGGGAAGTAGTACTCTTCTCTAAATGTACAGATGGGGACATTATCAGTAATTTAAACATCTAGCCTCATTTCCCTAGAAATTGCTTTTTACTTTACTGTTTGGTTCTATATTCTTAAATTTCCTCTCTTTTTTTCTGTCTCCCCCTTTCTGTTTCTGTCTCTCTGTCTGTCTCTGTGTCTGAAACATAAGTAAACTAATGGATCTAGTAAAGAACAAGAAATGATATATTTATTGTATATTTCAATTGAAGCTAAATACTTACATGAACTTTTGTTATGGGTCTACTAGAAAGAAGATAGTAGGAAAGAATTACGCCAAGTATATTTCAAAAATCAAGCATAAGAAGGGTTATTCTTCCATAATGCTTTTTGCTTTTGAAATTTGTCTGTTTTTTTTTGTTTTTTTTTTTTGAGACAGGGTCTCGCTTTGTAGTTCAGGCTGGCTCTGAGCTCACTATGTAGTCCAGGCAAGCCTCAAACTCAGCAATCCTCCTGTCTCTGCCTCCCGAGTGCTGGGATGACAGGCATGAGCCACCACGCCCGGCACTGTGGTATGTGGTATTGATTGCTGGTGGGCGTGAGTCTCCACGCCCAGCATTGTATGTGGTTACCAGGGATCGAACTCAGGACCTTGCGCTTGCGCATCAGACATCAGAACCACTGAGCTAACCCTCCAGCCCGAAAATTGTCTGTTTTTTATAAAAATGTTTTCTAAATACGTTCCTTACCAATATAAATGAATACCAGAAAATCCATCTTCAAAATGAGGAAATTCTGTTAACAAAATAAACATATTATCTTTTAACAATTATATTTTTAAATTATTAGTTGCAAGTTAAGAGGAAGTTGGAGTCCAAAATTATATTTTTCAGTTTGTATTTTATGAATACTTATAGATGGCCAGTCTATTATCTTCTTTCCCCCCAGCATATTATCTTTCACCCCGGCAACGCTTTACAGTTACTGTTTTTTCTGTAAACCTGAAATTCTAGTGTTATAATCAGTTTATACCAGCCTATGTCATTTGAGAAAAGTCACTTATAAACACTGAATAAATGGCTAAAATTTGGATTTGCTTTTTGAATTCAGGATCTTCACAGTGATGTTTGATTTTAAGAAGATGTTAATGATTGAATTCTTTTATCTCCTCGCTGCCTGTTTCTGGCCTAGGTGGCTCACCCCCTGATTCGCCATCAGCTTGTCAATTACATTTACAATGGATTCTTGGTCCCGGTCTTGGCTCCTGCTCTTCATAAGGTCAGTGACTGGCTTCTGTCCATCGTGGTCCCGGTGGGAACTAAGGGTGGGAGGCGCAGAATGTTGGCTTGATGGGGGCTTACCCTTGCCCTCTGCTCTTCCTGTCCACCCTTCTTAGCAGCAACGAGAGCACGTCTTAGAAGTAGCCATCGTTTATGTCAAGTGGGTTCCTTTTTTTTTTTTTTTGAGACATGGTCCCGCTTTGTAGTTCAGGCTGGCCCTGAGCTCACTATGTAGCCCAGGTAAGCCTCAAACTCAGCAATCCTCCTGCTTCTGCCTCCCGAGTGCTGGGATGACAGGCGTGAGCCACCACGCCTGGCAAGTGGGTTCCTTTTTATGTCACAGAATGCTGCCTGTTGGGTGCTGCTCGGGCAGTCACTCCGGAGGAGCACTGAAGGCGTCTGGCTCCTGTGCCTTCTCGCTTGCTGGGACACTGTTCAGCTGTCCCCTGAGGCAGGTCTGTCTCCGGGAACACAGGTTCTGCTGTGGGGACGCAGAGGGCAGCGGGAGCGCAAGTGCCATGGATTTTCTGTCTTCCTAATGGAACATGATTTTCTATTATAACAATTTTGTGACAGCAAAAATTAAAATGAAGCCAAGTTAAAGTCCCATCAAAGGTTGGCTGTCTCATTAGCACCACTCTGAATTCCTTATGGCACTCATTTTGTATAATAAATCAACCATTATCTTTTACATTGTGAGTTGTTACAAGATACCGTGAACCTAGAATTTTAATTGTAGGGTTTCTTTTTCTTCACTGAGTGAAGAGGCTTGTATAGTATTTAGTGCAGAGAATCTTTGTAACATTTTTGGAATTGTCATTTCTGGTAGAGAGAAACAAAGAGCAACTTCCAGTTGTTCTGATGAAATGCCCGCCTCTGTATCTATTGCAGTTCCACCTTTATGGGCTCCTGTTTTATAGATTCCAAGAATACTCAGAGGCTGGCTGCACCTGCTGATGGGGTGTCTGGTTTAGAGCAGCAGGTCTTGATGGAAGATGTTTCTGTTTTACCGCTCGGGGTCCTTTGAGCACACTGGCTGGGTTTCCCAAAAGTAGACTTGCAACTTCCGGAGGTAGTGCTGGGCAAGGCTTACGCCTCAGAATACTGAGATTTCTGGGTCACTTGAGTGCTTCAGGGGTACAGAGAGATGAGAGAGGCGAAGTTGGATCTGTCTTGGAAAGCAGAGCGCTTGCTTTTGTTTCTAGCCAGGCTTCTGTTAGCGGCTTGTTCTCTGGGCGGGGTGTGTGCTGCTTGGAAAAGGCCCAGCTCTGTGTGGAGGAGCTTTTCTCCCCTGCAGAACACGGAGTGCTCTGGGAGTCGCACAGCCATGGCCCTCCGTGCGCTGCAGGGACGGCAGACCTCTCAGAGACCCAGAGCCAAACTGCAACCCAAAACCCATTCATTTTTAAAAAATGAATTCTTTATTGGTACATTATATACACAGCTCACAATCACACACGACATTGGGGAATTTGTACCAATATGTGACACGGGTCAGTTTGCATTTTTACCCACATCCCTACCCATCAACCCCCTCCCCACCCCCTATATACATACTCTTATTTGTTTCCAAATCATATTTATTCCTTCCCCTCATTACATTCCCACACCAAATTCCTTTTGGATATTTCTCATTCTATAAAAACTATCGTACATTCTAGAGGACCTTTGCATCTACAGGTGCTCACATCAAAGAAAAGATCCGGTATTTGCATATCTGTGATGTGTTTATTTGACTTATTAGTGTGTCCTCCAGGTGTATCCATTTGCACATAAATGAATGAATCTTGTCATTCATTATGGCAGAGTAATGCTCCATTTTTTAAAAAAACCACATCTTCTTTATCCAGTCTCCAGTTGATGGGCATTTGGGTTGTTTCCAAAATTGAGCTATCACAAACTGAGCTGCTGTGAACAAGGGTGTACATCTGCCTTTCCAATGTGATTTTTAAAATTCCTTTGGGTATATTCCTAGCAGGGGGGTAGCAGGGTCGAATGGGACCCCTAGTCCTAGTTTCCTGAGGAATCTCCACACTGGTCTCCACAATGGTTGTACAAGTCTACAATCCCACCAGCAGTAGAGAAGGGTTCCTTTCTCCCCACAGCCTCGCCAGCATTTATTGCTGCTGGTTGATTTCCCAATAGCAGCCATTCTTTGTGGAGTGAGGTGGAATCTCAGTGTTGTTTTCATCTGCATCTCTCGAATGACCAGTGATGTTGAACACTTCTTCATATGCTTCTTGGCTTCTTTGACTTCTGCCTCTGAGAAGTGTCTGTTCATTTCAGAAGCCCATTTTTGAATTGGGTCTTTAAACTTGGGGAGGCTGATTTGTTTAAGTTCCTTGTATATTGCAGATAATAGCCCTTTGTCTGACAAACAGCTAGTAAAGACTTTTCCCCATGTTGTTGCAAAACCCACTCATTTTTTGCAGAGTGCCAATACTGTAGTTAAAGCTGAATAATGAGGTTTTAGTTTGGAAAAAACCCAATTTGCACAGTGAAAGAAAAACACAGTAACAGAGCTTTTGTGATAGAAACGCTCACTGCAGCAGACATGTGACAAGTTCAACACCACTGATACAACTCCCGTACTTATTCTTTTTTTTTTTTTTTTTTCTTTTTGGAGACAGGGTCTCGCTTTGTAGTTCAGGCTGGCCCTGAGCTCACTATGGTGCCCAGGCAAGCCGCCGCGAGCTCAGCAATCCTCCTGTCTCTGCCTCCCCAGTGCTGGGATTACAGGCGTGAGCCACCACGCCCAGCATTATATGTGGTAACCGGGGATCGAACTCAGGTCCTTGCGCTTGCAAGGCAGGCGCCGGAACCACTGAGCTAACCCTCCGGCCCCCCATACTTATTCTTACTCCTCTCCTCTCTAACCCATTGAATTGTTAAAATTATAATTAGCATATTTAAGTATTACAAATATTAATGCAAACTCTAAATGGGATACCATGTGATGTTTTGATACATGAATACATTCTGCAATGTTTAAATCAGGTCAGACATATTTATGTGCTCCCAGCATTTACCATTTTGAAGAGTTTCAAAATCCTCTCTCCTCGCTTTGTCGAGAGGTGAGCACCTCTCTGTTATCTGTAGTCACCCTACCGCAGAAGCGCACCAGGACGTCTGCTCCTCTCCCGCCATAAGTGGGTGCGGTGATGGCCCTCTTTGTGTAAGGGGCCCATCGGGGGAGTTGGCCTGAGGATCTGGCTGGTTGCACCGTGCGTACGTCTCCTTCGTAGTGCTCACCTCAAATAGAGTCCCGTGGTCAGCTGCGCTTGCTTATCGTCTGTCCCTGAGGAAGGGTCACTTCCGGGCAGGGTCGTCCTGCTTTCGCTGCCCTGGGATCTGCAGGTGGAGCACAGCACAGCAGACCCAGGGGCTCAGAAAGCAGCAAGCAGATCCCGTGGTTGGTAAAGAGGCTACAGAGCACTAGCTCGTGGCGCCGCCCGACGGCTTCGTGAGAGACTAACACGGCCGAAGTAAAACCGTGGAGTTAATAAAGGCTTATTTTAAAACAACTTAATGCTGAATATGGGAAGTGAAAAGTGAATGTTACTGTACAGAATTGATCTTGCGACTCCCTAATTAAGATTCTCTTATTCGTTTGAGACAGTTTCTCCCAGGGCTGTGCTATTTTCAACTGGGGAGAAGGGAAATTTCCTTCCTTAATTAATTTTTCTCCCTCTTCTCCAATTTTTGTTTGTGTTTTTGTCATTCAGAACCGAAGGCTTGGGAGGGAGCGGGCGGCAGAAGGCAGTAGCCTCCGTCTGGCGCGGTGGGTGGAGGGAGCGTGTTTGTGAGCCGCGGAGGAGCAGAGGGGTCTGCAGTGGGTGTTTCTCGAGGGGCCTCAGTCGCAGCTCCTTGGGTGGGAAGAGATTCCTGGACTTCCAGGCCGGGTCTGACGTAGGGGCTCCCGTCTGTGCTGTCATGCTCAGTCCACTGCGTTGACAGACGTGTATTGTTTTCTAAACAGGCAAATTCCCTTCGTGCTCTGTCTCCCCCGGCTCTGGATCCAAGCGGAGCCCTCGGGACCTGCCACCAGTGTGGGAGCTTGTAGGGGTGAACTTGCTCGTCTGTCTCACGAACAACACAAACACATGCCTGAGAATTTCTTTTTCCTTTACTGAGTTTATTTGTACATTGTAGGAATACATTGTGATCACATTCCTCATTGAAAATTTGTACCTGCTCTTGATATATCTTGATTCTCATATTTTCCCGTTCCCCTGCCCTTTCTTCAGCCCCCACCTGCTCTCTATATCAGCTTTATTTCCATTTTTTTCTTTTTACCATCAAATTTGTTCTTTCTCTTCTTCACTTTCCTTTGCCCCTCCCTCAGCTCCTCTTCCCCTTTGAACACTTTCTTTGTATTTTCATAGTACCTATCATAAATTTTGGATTCCATTTACACATTCAGTTTCTCACCCTAGAGAAATGATCCAGTATTTACACATTTGTGTCTTATTTATTTCACTTACGAGTACACCTTCAAGGTACATTCATTTAACTATGAATGTCTCAAGTTTATCTTATTTATGGCTATATAGCAGTCCATTTTATACAAAAACCACATCTTATCTATCCACTCATCAATTAATTGATGGACTTTTGGGCTGTTTCCAAGATTTGGCTATTATACACTGGCACTATAAACAAGGGTGCACATATGTCACTGTGCTATGAGGCTTTTAATTCTTTCGTGAATATATCCAGCAGGGGCAAATGGGACCTCTAATCCTAGTTTTTTGAGAAATCTCCACATTAATTTCCATAGTGCTTGCACTGGTCTACATCCCTACCAACTGTGGAGATGGGTTCCTTCTCCTTGCAGCCTCACCAGCATTTGTTGTTGGGAGATTTCTTGTTAGCAGCCATTCTTTCTGGAGTGAGATGGAATCTTAGTGTTGTTTACTTCTGCATTAGATTCCAATTTTTGTGTTTTGAGACAGGGTCTCATTTTGTAGTTCAGGCTGGCCCTGAGCTCACTGTGTAGCCCAGGCAAGCCTCAAACGCAGTGGTCCTCCTGCCTCTGCCTCCCGAGTGCTGGGATTATAGGTGTGAGCCACCATGCCTGACACTGTGGTATGTGGTACTGATTGCTGGTGGGTGTGAGTCACCACGCTCAGTATTGTTATATGTGGTTACCGGGGATCAAACCAGGGAACTTGCACTTGACAGGCAGGCTCCGGAACCACTGAGCCAAATCTCTGGCTCCAGATTCCAGGTTTTGAATTGGATCTTTCAATTTGGGGGTCTGATTTTTTAAAAGTTCTTTATATATTTTAGATAGTATTCCTTGGTCTGAGGAACAGCTGGTTAAAATGTTTTCCCCCATATTGTAGGTTGTCTTTTCGCTCTCGGTGGTTTTTCTTGCTGTGCAAAAGGTTTTCTAAAAGATGAGCTCCCACTTATTGATTCTTTCTGGTAGTTCCTGTGCTACTGAGATTTTGTTCATAAAGTCTTTCCCTATGCCATTTTCTCCAAGAGTTCTACCTAACCTATCTTCCAGCAGAGCTAGTATTTCTGTTTTAGTATTTAGATCTGTAATCCACTTTGATTTCAGATTAGTCAATGCATATCTAAGAATTTCCACACATAACAATAGTGGTGCACAATATTTCCACAGCATTTCTTAAAAGAGATGAAGGCATTCCAAAATGTCATGGGTCCAGAGGGTGAGAAGCGGAGCATTTGGTGAGAGAGGATTGCATCTCCTCTTCCCAGCCTGCTCCGTGTATGCATCATACAGCAGCCCTGCCTTTGCAAGTTGTTCTGTTACATGCTTTCTTCACCTACAACTGTGCAGTGGCCATCTGTTCTTCTGTGTTAGTATAAAGCCATATCTGATTTTTTAAGAAAGTGCTGAATAGTATTCTGTAGTGTGGGCAGACAGGCCCATAGTTTCTTACCCACATCTTGCTGACCTAGAAAAAGCCACAGACGGGGGCACGGCTCAGCGGAGAACATGGTCCAGTACATATGAAGCTGTGGGTCTACTTCCCAACACCACCACAAAACAGATTTAAATAAAAAAGCTCTGAAAACTGAATGTTTTCCTGTAATTCACTTGGCACACAGCCTAACTATGTGAATTTAACGTCCAGCCCCACTTGAACTATCTTGAGGTTGTTTACTGTGGGCCACTTGTATTAATATTTGTACTTTTTGTGTGAGAAATACTAATATATTTGATTATAGAGTATTACCCTTGGCCCCCTGGGGATGTTACATTAAACACAACAATGTACATATTACTTTTCTAAAAGTTTAGAATTCAAAAATATGTGTAGTCTCTAGGGTTTTGTAAAGGGATTGGAAGCCTGCTTTTGACATTTGGTAAAGGGTGAATTTTCACAAATGGGTTGAAGTCATATTTTGTAAAAGTCACATTAAACAAAATGATACATTGTTAATGTAGTCAATAAGAAATTAAAATCAGCCATAGAAATGGCTCTCATTTTATACAAAACTGTTTCTTTCTCACTTCAGAGTAATGGGACATATTTTATCCAGTAACAACTACTTGTCTTGTATCTATGTTTAATTTTTCAAGCTAAAATTTCAAAGCCGAATATTCACCGATGTAGTTACATTAGCCTCAGACTCCAAGAAGGGATTAGATGTGCAGGGATTCTATTTTGGGAAATGCCAGCATGAGAGAAAGGAGGGAGCAAGATGGGGAAGGCTGGGAGAATTGTCAGTGTGCAGTGCCAGTCTGACGCCAGGTGAAGGAGAGAGAGGCAGACGCTGCTGGACGTACCCCAGACTCCCGCGCAGCCTGCGAATGGCCGGCAGCGGAGGCCTGCGTGCCCCAGGACAGGCTCGCCTCAGGGGCCCTGCGCTGTGCGGTCACTGGACGGGAGCGGCCTGTAGGAAGCGTGGCCGTGGAACAGATGCGGAGGGATTCCAGCACAGTGGCCGTGGCCTGGGACTATACGCTTCCTGTAATGAGAGGTCAGAGAAGTCCCGGTTTCCCTGGTTCTCCTGACTGTGGAAGTAGACAAGATGGACAGATGTATATTAGTTTAATTTAAAGCCCTCTTTCCTGTTCTGAATGTGGAGGAGTTCAAATGAACCCCTAATGCGGAGGATCATTTTGGTCAGGTTACCTTGACAAAACAGCTCATTCTGCAAGTCTCCATGATTGTGCCTCAGTGACAGCACCGTGACCTCAGCCTGAATCCCAAACGCTCCTTCCTGGTTCGCACTGCATGTGTTGTGAGATGAGCAGTTTGTAGACAAGTTTCTTTCTACGTTATCCTCGCTCCGGCATCCAAGCTGATAACACTTTCACCCTCTGGAGCTAGTACCACTGTCGTAACACCCTGAAGAGGACATAAGGGATGGCCCCTGGGTCCATGGAGCGTTTGTCTGGAAGTGACACATACATTTCTGTTGACATTTCATTGTGTGCAGCAAACTGAGCCACCGGGCTTCATCTGACTCTGAGGAGAACAGTACTCCCACCATTTCATTTTCTGAGAGGGCTGAGTCTAGAATATGGTGATTGCTCCTGGTGAGGGCCATTTATATTTTATCAGCCAAAGCCTTAGTGGAAATAGGTGACACTCAGTTTGGGGGGGTGACTGGCTATAAGGGTGTAATACTTCAGTGGTATATTGCAGTATAATAAACTAGCCCCAAACTTAATGACTTAAAACCGCCCTTTATGATTAGTATAAATCGTAACTGTCTCAGGAATGCACACAGCACGCCGGGCCGGCTCGCATCTGCTCCTGATGGTTGGGGCCTGGTGGTGTGGGGATGCCTGGCTTGCTCTCCACCTTTCCTTTTTTCTACACGAGGGTATCTTGAGCTTCTATCCTGTGTGGCTCTTCAGGTAGTTGGATTTCCTGTGTCAGCCGGGCGCCAAGAACTCCAAGAGCGAGTGTTCTGGCTGTCTGAGAGGACAGAAGCTATAGACCTCGAAGGCGTGGCTCTGGGACCCAGGGCCGTGGCCCTTCTGCCATGTTTTATTGTTCATAGTAGCAGAGAGCCCACCTGCTTTTAAAGGGAAAGGAGGAAAGGACAGAAGCCCTCTTAATGGTAAGAGTGTTCAAGAATTTGTAGTCACATTCTGGCTAGGTCTCCTGAGGTTAGCACTTCTGGGTCTGAGGGGATGTCCGAAGGGCTGGAGGGGGCTAGCTCAATAAGGCCACGTACTTGTGTGATGAGCTTTTGTCGTGGTCACAAAGAGCCTGAGACAGCACCTCAGAGAAGGCATCAGGGGAGCAAAGGGCCGGGCCTCCCTTTCCTCCCTTCCTCCATCTCCTCTCTGGAGCTCCACTGTATGAGGCCAGATGGCAACCAGAGGGCAGAGGACCACGGGCCAAGTGCCCCCATGGGTCAGTCGGGTGCAGGGCAGCGGGTGGAGAGCAGCCCCAGTGGCGAGTGGCAGCCACCCAGCACTAGTCCGGGCATCTCAGAGCTATAGTGTGTTTGGGCTTGTGCTGAGGTCTGTTGAAGCTGAAACCCCAAGAAGCACATTCAAAGTCCACCTTCAAAAAAGACTATATGGTTATACCTAATTCTGCGTATTGGGTGTTGTCCTGTAGAACCTGAAATCATAGGCCTAAGAATGATAGGTGGAAACGCCCACGGCCTGCTAGATGTGAGTAGGCTACGAAGAAAGACCTGAAGCGCAGGCAGCCATCGCCAAGTGAGGCTTATTATTACATGAGTTCATGCAGAGACACTGTGTAGCAGGAAGCTCTAGACTATGCTTCAGAAGATCTGGGTTCTAATTCTTGCTGTTGTATTTACTGCCATGCGACCTTGTGCGAAACTTTTGACTTCCCTGAATCTCAGTTAACTCAGCTGCACACTGAAGGTAGTAATATTCCTCTTTCTTCCTTAGAGGCCGTGCAGATCAAACATGAGCACATTCTGAAAAGTCATTTCCTATTCTATGCAAAGGAATCATCCTAGTGATTCTCTTGCCTGCGCAGTAGAGATCGATGCCGTGTGTCCGGAGAGCAGTGAGTGTGCAGAAGGCACAGCGCTCTCCGCCAGATGCTATGAGGAAACGAGGGTCATTATACAACGTTTTCCCCTCCGTGGAGTTTATATTCGGGGACCTCGGAGATGGACATGTTATCTATAAGCCTAAAGCAAAGGTTAAAAGTCAGAGTTGTAAGGGGCAGAAGCCAGGCAGGTGGAGAGTGTTAAGGTGACACGGAAGGACGAGTGGTCAGGGAGGAGCCCTGCACCGACCCGGGAAGGTGAGCGACGGGGCAGGCGCCCAGGGGAGGGGTGTCGGCAGCAGCCGAGGCCCAGAGCGGCGTGTTGGGATGAAAGTGTCCCGGGCCTCTGCGGCGCGCGGGAGCGGCCAGCGGGAGAGGGTGCTGGTGTCTGACCCTCAGGCGCTCGTGTCCGCCTTAAGCAATGCGGAGGGCTCAGAGGCAGCCAAGACCGGGCAGCAGATGCGGACTGGCGTTCTAGGAGGGGTGGTGTGAGCAGGAGAAAAAGAGCAGGAAGGGGTTCAGGAGCAGGAAACCCCTCTGGAGAAGGAGGGACGGGGAGGGCCGGTGTGGAGGGGTCAGAGGTCCACGAGGACCGGCCTTGCCCCACCCGCCCCCTCGGAACTCCGGAACTCCGTGGGGCGCCGGAAAGAGGCTGCTTCTTCCTGACGCGCAGCGCTCCACCTCCCCCTCACTAGATCTTCAAATGTACCTCAAAACTTTCAACACAGAAATACTGAGATTTTGAAGACTTGTTTTATTAACAAACTGCTCAGGCTTCTGGGGGCCCTGGAGCCAAGCTGCCCTTTCTCCGCTGACCACACACTTTCTTTTGCTAGTTCTCCTTCCAGCTCTGTCCGCTGCACTGACTTGACCTCTCTCCTCCCCTTCAGCGAGGGCGCGTGCCCCACGGCTGTCAGGGCCTCAGTGCTCAGCACCCCCACTTTGGGGGCCTCCTGAGCCGCCGACTTGTTACCTTCAACCTTAGAACACCAAGGCCGAACACGTCGTGCACTTTTGTTACCAAGGCCAGCTCAGCTCACCCTCTGCGCATCCACTTTTTGTGACGCTGAGCAAAGCCGTGACCCGGACCATCTGGGGAACCCTCTGGTCCATAACTCTTTTGATGGCTCGAAGTTATCTCCATCTGTCCTTGCAAAGGGCGCCTGGAGCAGATTCTGCAAGGAGGAAGGGTACTTGGGGGGACTATTCACTGAAATAGCTACTCGGGAATGCCAGGATTTAATCAAAGAAGATCCCATTACTTGGCATTCAAGGGTTCTGCCTGCTCACGTGACTAAGCGCTATATGATATGACTCTACCATTTATGATAATATATACATAATACATTACATACACAATAATTTGTTTTCACTTTAAAAACCATGAATAATGTCATTTTCTAGTTACCAGGCCCAGAAGCCTCGATTATTCTCTAATCTGTTACTCTCCCCTAGTTCAGGGCCAGTCTTTTTTCACTAGATTTTTTGATCCGTTTTTATTCCTCTAACAGTGTCATGTTAGGTCTCCTCCATGCCACCCGGGCAGGGTCTCGTTGCTTCTGCAGGATGTCTCACCGCTGCGGATGAGGTTTTCTGAGCACAGCTTTGTGCACGGCCTTCAACGCTCCACCTCCCATAGTTCCTCCGACGGTACTGTAGACCTTCTGGCTGCCGTCTCAGGCTGTTTGAGGGCTTTCCTGTACTCCCTCAGTTCCCCTGGCTTGGGATGTTGCTCTCCTTCGGTCCCTGTGGTCAGGTCTTAGTCTTTCTTCAAGGACACCTTAGGTCTCACAACCTGCTGCTGCCGCCCCCGACTTGGGAGGCTCTAGGCCCCTTGCTTTTCTTGCGTGTGTCGCTCTCCGGAAATCACTTAGCGCTGCTGTGCTATTCAGCACTGAACACAAGGGCCTTTTCCAGCATTACGTGTACCTTGTGTTATGGCTTCTGAAACTCCTGAAGGAGCCTAGGGACTTTGCAGTGAACCCGCAGGGCACCTCACAGGTGTTTTCAGTTAACAAGAGAAACATGGTAACATTTGTGGCACTACATGTGAACTATTATCTCAAGAAGTTTTTTAAAACAATTTTTAAAAATTTTTAATTTTATTGATATTTTTGGTACTGGGGATCAAACTCGGGATCTTGTACTTGGAAGACAGGTGTGGTGCCACTGAGCTAAATCCCTGGCCCTCAAAATAGTTCATATTTCAGCCTTAAATCATGTACCTTCCCTTCACATTGTCATACCTTTGCAAAGATGAGTGCGGGTGGGCGCTGTGCTTAAAGGGAAGTCTCACATGAAAATTAGCATAGAGCGGAAGTTAGGTTCTGATTGCGCAGGCTGAGTGCCCAAGAGCTTGTTAGGACTTAGCTACATAGTAACTAGTTTGGACTTGACTCCTTAATCAAGGAGATGACCATCCGGAGGCTTTGGGGGAGTTAGCAACTACTATAAAAGAAATCACTGATACGCTGTAGGTTCTACGGACTGAGAAAGTTCAGAGCCTCCGGATTGTTGTATGCTTTTTATGCCTCAGGCTTCGGCAGACTGTGCTCCGTGGAGCCAATCTGTGACCTGCTTTCATGGCTCCAAAGAGTGAAGAATGATTTTCCTTCTGTCAGTGGATGAATGGATAAATGAAATCTGATGTGCATATACAATGGAATGTTACTCAGCCGTAAAAAGGAGAGACATTCTGACATGTGATCCAACACAGATGAGCCTTGAGGGCCTTATGCTGAGAAAAGCCAGTCACAGAAGGACAAACACTGTATGGTTCTACTTATATAAGGAATTCAGAGCAGTCAAATTCACAGGCAGGAAAGCAGGAGGATGTTTTCCAGGGGCAGGGAAAAGTGGAATCACTGCTTAACAGTGTCTTCCTTACTTTCTTGTTGCTGAAACACAGTGCCTGACATTCAGCAACTTAAAGATGGAGAGGTTTATTCTGGCTCACCATTTCTAGAGTTTTCGGTCCATAGTCGGTTGGCTCCAAGTCAGCGTGGCACAGCAGGGGAATGTGGCAGAGGAGTATTGCCCATTGCACGGTAGCAGGAAGCAGAGAGATGAGGGGAGAAGGAGACAGACCCTTCCGGGCCGTGCGCCCTGTGACCCATCCTGGCTTCCCTTCCCAATCACACTCAGCTGGAAACCCGTCTGTGGCCTCGCCCTGGGGAGCCTCACACCCTCATGCTGCAGCCACCCCACCGTAGAAGTGTGCTTGGAGAAACAGAACCAAAACACCTACCAGAAGCTCCAATTTTTCTACCATCTCCTGTGTGCTGAGTCTGTGCTTGAGCCATATCAACTGGTAGAATAATTTCAGACATTTCACTAAAGTCGTCTCTGTTAGGTTTGGATAAGACACTGTGAAGTCTGTCTGTTTTGCGGTCTTGCCTTTGCAACACAGGCATACATATTTATAGTCTGCATCCTGCGAGCTCAGTAATTCATGGCTTACTGGCTTACATTGATGTATGGAAGGTTTTGGGGACACAAGAAGAAAAGATGGAAATTTTGAGAGGCTGGGGGAGCCACGCAGCGTTGCCCACTCCTGTTAGTGTGAGGGGGACGGGGCGGGATGGGTTTCCTTAGATTCTAGCTGGACTCCTACCGGCAAGGCACGTTTTAACTTTCATGCCCGGTGAAAGTTGTGAATGAAGATTTTAAGAGCAGGTAAGTGCCATCTTGAAATTATCACTGTTATAAAATATCAGCGGGCTTGCATTGGGTGCTGAGTTCGCAGGAGGAACGTCCCAGCAGCGTGCTGACTCCCTCTCGGTGTTGAATGGGGCGCTGCTCCCCGCCACTGCAGCTCCCCCGTCGCACCTGCCCCTTCCCCGGGGTCCCAGCCCACGACAGTGGAGGGAGAAACGGAGGAGGAGGCTTGGCTCCCTCCGTGCTGTCCTGCCTGCGTGTTTCTGGGTGCCTGGCATGTGTGTACACCCTTCCCCGTGGAGGCATCTGTGCCACTCTCCGGTGCAAAATACTTTGATGTTTTAGGTCTGTTTCTGTAGAATTTCTCATGTTGCATGCTGAATTTTATAATTCTGATGCTGTAGAATTTTTGGTCAAATCATGTTTTCAATAGAAAATCAGAGGAGAAAAGGCATCAAAACATGGGTCTAGGATGCCCCCCCCCAATTTGGTGATCCTCTTTGTGTTTTGTAGTTGTTTTTGACCTCTGGGATGAACTATATGAAAAGATAAGGTGGAATTTTTTTTCTAGTCTCTACACTTTTATGTTTTTACTTAATGCATTTTGATAATTTGCTTCTGCAGCTCATTTTCTTCATTATTGTCCCATGGCTTTTAGTCACTCAGGACCCCTAACTGTTGTTTTGGTTTTGATAGCTACTTGCTTTTCTTCCTGTAGTAGTGGTGAGCTCTATTTGCTCACACCGAGCCTCTCTGATTTCTACCACACTCGGAGTGAATCAGGTCCTTAAGAGCCCATCCTGCCCCGCCCCGGACGGGCCCCACCCTGCGTGCCCACGCAGGCCCTGCACCAGTGCTGTGCGGTAGCTGGCCGCAGCCTCAGCCGTGTCCTAGCAGAAGTTGCTGCAGTCACGCCTACAGCGGCCCTGGGCTGGCAAGTATCCTCTTCAGGGCCACCTCGCGGTCGGGGTGCTGTGCTCAGTGATGCAGCTGGACGCCCCTGGGACTCCGCCTACACGGTGTGGTGTGGTACTCACGCTTTGCTGGAGGTTAGGTTGTAACTTGTGGGCCACGATGAAGGGCCCTGCTCCGTCACCAGGGGACTGTGGGTCCAAACAATGTTCTGTGTCCTTCAGAGTGGCCCGATGTAAAGACCACGGAAGTCAGTCGGTAACCACAGTTGAACAAAGGTGCTTAAAAGGCCCAGGCCTGTTTTGGCCCCTGGCTATGTTCATGGGGCAGCAGCCACGTTCTGAAACCCGGACTGAAGAGATTGTACTCAGCAGGCCGGCTGGAGACCGAATGAATTAATAATTGCTCTGTCTGGTGAGAGCCAGGGATAACACAGACCTGAACGATGTTTAGTGACGTGTAGAGGAGACTTTGGGAAATATTTGATTTATTGAGAACTAAAAGTATGCATCATCTCATACATTCATTTGTGTATTATGTTCAGTTAATACAGTGTTGGAAAACAGTCTAGCTTAACTTAAAAGGCCCAAAAGTGGGTTTT